>JASXSY010000755.1:0-103432 GCA_034509805.1 Sipha maydis | reverse complement strand
TCGAGGATCTCGACCGCGTACATCAGCAGCAGGACCACGTTGAAAAGGTACGACGACAAGATCGACACGTACGGCGTTCACTGTCCGATGAGCGCGGAGAAATACACGCTGGCACGTTATATCGTCGTGCTCGTCGCGGCCGTCAACGCCGCGACGATCCTGCCGATCAACGTGCACAGGATCGTTTGGATACGCGACACGTTCCGCAGCAGCCGGCTGACCGCGTATTTCACGCTCATGTACGTGCAGAACCTGACCGTGTGCGTGGCCGAAGTGCAGTTCTTCGCGCGTTGCATCGGTCTGTACATGCGGTTCCGGGCGATCAACGAGGAGATGTCCGCGTTGAGGACGGAAACGATCGTCGCGAACCGGTACCCGTCGGCCCTGGAGACGACGGACGGGCGCGAAACGAAACGGGGCCCGGACGCCGGTGGTCGGTCAGCGGCGGCGATCGAAACGCGCCCCCCGTTGGTCAACGTCATCGAGCTGCTGAAGCTGAGGCACAAGTACATGAGCAACGCCGTCAGAAAGCTGAACGAGCTGTACGGCACGCAGCTGGGAATGTCCCTGTTGGTCTTGTTTCTGATGACCATGTTCGACCTGTACGAATTCCTGTCCCAGGAGCAGACGAAAACGGGAGAGATCAACTATTACTACCTGTGGATGGTCCAGTATTCGTTTAGATTCTTCATGATAGTGACAGTAGCTCATGTCACGGCGAAGGAGGTACGGTAGGAAAAATCGTTTCGTTACCGGAGCAACGACGAGGTGTACATAATGTGTCATAATGTGTCGCGGTCTGGAAATAATTGAAAATGTGTTTCGTAAAACGTTGTCCAAAGACTTGGGGGTCGCGAACTAATTATTTAGGGTCGCGGGTCGCTGCCGTAGTATTTAAAATTTAAATTCTCAAATAATAAAATCAATAATTATTACAATATTAAATAATACGAGAATAATATAACAAAACATGTTATGTTATCATGTATAACAGGTTTAAATATAATTTAAAACGGAAAATACACTATTAACAACAGGTCTAATTTTTAGGCCATTTATTATAGATTAAATTGATTATCGACCAACGATAATCGCCGTACATGCGAGATGCGAATGGATTCTAGCTAAATGATAATTTCGTGATTTCGTCAATTATATCGATCGCTGTTCATCGTTCATAGTTCACATCGCCGTTGTTAAGTTAGGCATACGCATATAATATGCACTTTAAAATTGATTTTCATTTTCAACAGAAGTAGAAATATTTTTGAGAGGCAAAAAATCACCACTCTGTGAAAAATGTATGGTTAGCAAAACTTGCATATCTTTCCGATATATTTTCAATTCTAAATTATTTAAATTTAAGTATGCAAGGGCCACAAACTTATCTTTTTATATCGTACAACAAAATTGAAGTATTTCTTTAAAAAATTGAACTATGGATAAATCGAGCTAATATCGAGATATTTGATATGTTTCTGAATTTTTTTAATATGATCCAGGAAAGTTTATTGATAAAAAATGAAACTAATGAAATGTGTATTATAATTAAAGAACACTTATGCAAATTGAAAGAAAATTTTTTTAAATATTTCGACCCCACAAAAGACATCCGTAAAAATTATAATTAGGTAATAAACCCGTTCGTACAATCAGATCAAAATATTTTATCATTAATAAATGAAGAGAAATTGATTGAGTTGATTTTACACGAGAATTTTAAGAGTTACAAAAATATAGGAAAATGTTGGATATCCGTTCAAAATGAATATCCCAGTTTGGCCGAAGAAGCATTAAAAGTACTCATTCCATTTTCAACTATCTATTTGTGTGAATATGGTTTTTCTATATTGACTGCAGTAAAAAATAAAACTAGAAACCGACTGGAAATTTCAGCAGCCTTGAGAATTAGCTTAACAAACTCTATAAAGCCAAAAATTGACGAAATAATTTTAAACCAACAACAACAATCAAGCCATTATAAACCTTAATTTTATTATTATATTTTAAATCATTATTTTTTAATCTAAATTAAAATAAAATATTCAGTATGCATACATATTGTGGTACAACAAATAATCGTTTTTATAAAAAATAATTGTAATAATGTATGTATTATTTGTATTAATTATTTATTTATATTCGTATTATATTTATTATTTATAGTATTTCTTCTATTTAAGCGAGTACAGTACCTATATATAAAAAAAAAAAAATGTTAAAAGGGGTCTCTAAAAAATTGAAATTGAAAAAGGGGGTCGCGAAGGTAAAAAGGTTGAAAAACACTGGTCCAAACGTTAGTTCAATCACAACGTCGAACGATTATTGTTGTACTGTACAATTGTCTTACTACGTGTGCGCGCGGTATAATAATTATGCCAGATAACACTTCAGAATTCAGTACTAAATACACTTCATTTCAGCTAGTGTTCCCAACTCGTTGACCAAAATTTACATATTTCTATAACCGTACGCAATAGTGTACATCGATATAAATATTATATAATTAATAATTTATTTCGCGTACGACTTTGTATTGGATTATAATTTATTTAATGTTTTTTTTTAGGCACAAAAATCAAAAAAGATTTTAACTGATATAAATAATCGTTCTACAGACAGCATGGCCAAAGAAGAGGTGATGCAAATGTTGTGCACGCTAAGCATTTGTTTAATTTATAATGTTTTTCTATATTTTTAGTTACAATTGTTTTTGAACGAATTGTCTAGCCGTTCAGTCGATTTCACTGCCTACGACATGTTTATTATAAATACCCATCTCATCACCTCTGTAAGTTCAAATTTGGTACATCTTATTTTTTATATTTTAATATAATTATACATTAATCGTGTGTTTTAAAAAATAAGTATGAACACATCTTATGTTCAATATGTAATAGCATTTACATAAAAAAACTTTCCAGTACTCATTTCGAGTGTAATTTTTTTTTAATAACAGAAACACTTTAGTCTCCATAAGAATAGTTTGATAAGCTGAATAAAATTTACTAAAAAAAAGAATTTAAATAATCGATTTGGGCTTATTTTGAGCTATAATATATTCAACATTTGCATAAGACTTTTTTTTTACATAAACTATGTAGTTATGCATGTAGGTACATAACTATGTAGGTTAGCTTTACAAGATAAGTCATAATTCATATTATCAAAAAGTTTGATATTTTACTAGTATAAATTTACTATTTCAGAAAGTTTAATTGTATGGATAGGGAAAGATGAAATAACTTCAATATTTATAATATTAATTAATTTTAACCGATACACACAGAGTCTTACATAGGACACGTCTATGTAAAATTATTATACTCGTTGCATTGATTGACTGATCAATACTGATTGCAAATAAACCATATTTATGAGTCTGTTCTAATTTACACTTTTGTAGTATTCTATGTGTTCTTAATGTTTCAGGTTATTGTTACGGGTACAACTTTTCTTGTGATATTGTTCCAGTTCCATTAAAATAAAAAAATTAAATAACGCTTACATGTTCAAATTGTTGATTCAATTGATTACCTACCAAGGATCTTCAAATGGCATATGATTTTAGAATTCCGAAAAATGTTTACTTCGCGCGTATTCCTTTATTTCTTTGCTATTTTTATAATGAATGTATAATTATGTAAGAATAATATGGTTAAGCTATTAAATATTAAATTCATAATTATTACAGTTCAAATTAATTTTCCGTACGTAAATGAAAATTAGTCGCAGGAAACTAGTAACGAAGAAATAGTAATACATTTCATTTGTTATGTTAAACTGCAATATTAAGTAAAACTAGAGATATAAGTATAGTTGAATTCGACAAATATTTGTTACATAAGTTATTACAGTCTTATTAAATTGTAGTGTATTTTGATGATAGGTTGATAAAAAAATCTCAGTAGCTTAATTTTTTTCTAAAAACTCTCAGAAATCAGAAAAAATGTTTAAAACATCACAAAGAAAAATTCTGTATTTTTGCTTAATTTTTTTCACATTTCTTAGAAATCATATTGTTTGGTAAGTATGGTTAGTATATGGGTAGTATAGTTTTGTTCTTACTATCCTTAAAAATGTAAAAAGAGTAATTTTTTATGATTTAATACTGTTATAGACGTAATTGTGTGTTCAATTATAAAACAAATAAAATGTATGTGAATTGGGTACCGTTTTAAATTCGCAAACAAGACAAAATAAAGATGATTAAAATGAACAGCTAACCTTAACATAAGTCACTGTCTATAAATTTGTAAATTTTTATTTTTTTTAAATAGCGTTTACAATCTATACTAAATGTACAATGAGTAAGTTTGAGGGAGGAATAACAGTGATGGGGCGGTGAAAAGGGAGGTTCACAGTAGAACTACTTTTACGTGAGTCTTAAATTAAAATTTAATTCCTGAGAAGGTCTCTGAACCAATTTCGGTTCAGGCAATTCCATATGACCATATTGGTTGGAGAAGACTTTTGTATAAAAGTAAACGGTATGAAAAGTTTATATTAGATTTGAGGAGGGGATCTGATTATGTGTAGGCGACAATTACGTTTCCTTTTACTTTTGAGATGGGGACTCCAGGTGAGTCTCCTGTCGAGTAGTAGGCCTAGGTATTTAGCTTCCTTTCAGTGGGGGATTACGGAATTGTCAAAGGAAACTTCGGGACAGTCCTTTGGTCTAAGGGTAAAAGTAAACCAACTTGCATTTTATATAAATAGGACATTTCCAAAATATATTGGGTATATTTTACTTTATGATTAAAACCTATACTTAAACGTATTATAGTCAATATTTATTATTTTTACTTATATTTTTAAAATGGTAAATAATACTTAACTCCCTAAAAATTTATTTCGCCGTTTACTTTGTATGAGTTTGTATATGAAACTTAAAAATGATATTTAATTTTTATAGTCTTATAAGTTATTTTTAAGTTACAAAACATTATATATTAATATAGCAAAGCTATTTATGAATCATCGTAAACGTTTATCGGTGGGAAATAGTGTGAAGATTGTGACGTTTTATTACTTGTTAAACTCAATGCCACTGATTTATGCAAAAAATTCAAGACATTAATGTCCATAATTATACGTATTATAATTTTGATAACGTGAATAATTATACGAAATATTATTATATTTAAAATATTTTTGAATTTCAATCGAAATGGATCAAAATAAGTAATATCGTTAATATTTTTATTGTACCCAGTGAGTACCCTTTCCACTCAATTTATAGAGGTTTATTATTCCACATTCAATTTTATTGGGCTTCTTGGGCATGTTATCACGTGAAAAGACACCTCAAAAATGATTAGTTTTCAACTTTGCAATGTATATTATAATATCATCACGCGTAAGTGGTCTGTTGGTTAGTGTTTCAGTTAGTTTTTTTCTTGTTTTTCTTATTCATTTTTTTTACATCCGGATTCTCTCTTATTCAGGTATAAATCTTAATCCGCAGGTACATTTAAGTATAAACCACCCCATTTTTTTTCTAGAATTCTTCACAGTAGTATACACCCTTGAAGCATCCGATACCAGACTCCCCAATGCTGATAAGCCGGCAAAAACTGATCGTATCGGTGTTGCATCATCAATCTGTTGCCGGCATCCAATACCATATAACTGCCCTGTGCCTAACATTCAAATGTTTTGTGTTAAAATACGCGATCTCGTGATTTTTACAAGCGTTATGTAATGGGTTAATACCTTATGATCCGATCCGATCGAAGTCTATCTTATAGTTTTGTGCCAGGACCATAATAATTATAATCTGGACCGTGAATTTCAAAGGGTAATCTATTTATAAGCGAATGTAGAAAATCTTTACCAACCTTATTCTGTGACCAGTAACAGGGGCGGATTTAAGGCACTGCGAACTATGCGGCCGCATAGGGCGGCAAAATTATGTTGAAAATTTATTTTGATTTTGTAAAATTAGGTACATAATTTTTAAAATTGTATTTATCACTTCAAAATCTTGAAATTGTGGATTTTGTATTTGTTTATTTTTAACAAAATAATATTTATATTTTCCCAGGAACTCGTCTACGACAACGACAATAGTATTGTATTATAGCTTATCTTATTGTTTAAGAAATGTCTCGTAATACTATAATAAGCAAAAATTGCATATTAGGTAGGTATTGAAAAAATTAATTTATTTTATTAAAGAGGTTGTAAGTTTTTTTTAGATAGGGGCGGAAAATTGTTAAATCCACCCCTGACCAGTAAGTTGTACATATCGTTATATACTAGTTAAATATTTAAAATTTCACGTGATATATATATATATATATATATATATATTGAATAGTGCATGAATATCTCGTAAAATTTTAATTTTTTCATTTGTGAAAATGCGTTTAATCGAACAGAAATATAAATTCGATATTGAAAACATGGATTCAAATATAGCAGACACGGTCCACTTTTACGAAGTATACGTGGCATAGTTGTAGGACCATCAGGAAGTGGAAAAACAAATATTATGTCTAATTTGATTGTTTTTAAAAATGGTTTTAAATTTGAAATATTTATTTTTTATTCAAAAACACTCAACCAAGAAAAATATGATTTTTAAATAATATAATCAGTAGAATTAAAGGTATTAATTTATTTATACTTATAAATGTTGGACAAATCATTAAACCTAATTTAACTAAAAAAATTCTGTTGATAATGAAATTGAATATTTGATGATGTTGTTTGTGATAGCTACGCGTCAATTCGAGATTATTTTAGCATGGGTAAACATTTTGGCGCAAATTCAGTATTCTATTTAGCACAGACATATTTAAAAATTTCTAAACAACTTATACGAGATAACATAGATTTTTTAATAATATTTAAACAGAATGATAAAAATTTGTATCACATTTTCAGCGACCACTGTTCTATAGATATGGATTTTTCAAAATGTCGATAAATGTGACATGTATGCCGGAGCCTTACTAATTATGGTATTATAGTTATTAATAAAACACGTGAAATGAACCAGGGTAGATAAAACATAGATCCTGATTTCATTCGTTTATAAATATCGAATAGTATATAAATGTCTTGTACAATTTTAATTTTTTTTCCATTCTTTTTAATGTCAGATGACGAGGTAGTATTAAAAAAATTGAAATCAAGCAAGGATAATAATAAACAAAAAAATTATGGAACTGAAGCGAGGTGTAATTGATTCTAACAACTGTTTTCAAGAAACGTTGAATTGTTGAAATTATGCAACATGAAAAGGAATAAAAAAATGTGATAAAATAGGATTAATACATACGTGTGTATGGTTACATGCACACCTTGCATTATTTGAATATTAGTAATACATACACATTATCGGTTTAAACTAAATTTGTTACTTTAAGACCGATAAATTATGTAAATAATTATAAATATGAATATTTTAATTTGTATTCACTGAATTAGAGTATGTGTGTATCCCTAGAACAACTGTCGCTATACACTGCAAACCGTTGCTGTGTATAACAAACTATTGTAACCAACAACCGTACACACACAACAAAACAGAAAATTAAAAAAAGGGAATACATTTTATTCACAATACTCAGTTTCGTTCTATCCAGTCTACTTTGTTATAACTATAGAAATAATTTAAAAGTCTACATCATTGTCACACTACAAAAAATGGATTTAAAAATCATTGATGATTCTGACGTTGAACTTGATGTAAGTACAATATTAATACTTTAAATAAATTAAAAAAATATATCTACTTATTTTATAAAATAAAAATAAAAACTTCCGTTAAATAAAATTATGAACGATATGAAATATTATTTAAGACCTGTTTGAATGTCGTAAAACATCCGAATCGCAAAAAAAAAAATAGAAAAAAAGCTTCTGTGAAAATAAAACCAAATAGGTAAAAGTATGTTATTATTAATCAGCCTTTTATGTTTATTTAATTATTATTACATTTTGTTATAGGCACATTTCTTAAATTTGGAAAAAGAATACGTTGATAGTGTGGTCTCAAATATTCAAAATTGTATACGAATTAAAAAAGCGAATAAAACAGGAAATTATATTATTCAAGTTTCGGGGAAAACAACAGGAACCACTTGGTATACTTAGAATACTTAGTAATCCAGAAATATTTAACGACTGACATGGCAAAATCTGGATCAAAAGATAGGTAATAATTAATTTCATTATTTATAAATAACAGTAAAAAGTAATTAAATTTTTTTTAAATAGATGGAAAACATACACATTTAACACTATATGTGTATTCAATGAAGAGAGTAAATCAGACGAAGCAATTATTTCAACATCCAATACCCTTCAAGATCTGATAATGGATAAATTCATGAATGATTTTTCGCCATAATGTTCTAAACATGATTCAAGTCACCTCGAAAATTAAGTCGAATTTGCCGCCTTGATTTGGTCCTCACTTAAAATATCACATGCCGCTTGTATTTTGTTTTTCAAGTCTTGAAGATTGACTGGTGGATTTGCATAAACCACAGTCTTCAGATATCCCCATAAAAAAAATCTAATGGCGTTAAATCTGGGAATCGTGCAAGCCAAAGAACGATGCCATAAGTACCAATCCAGCGGTTCGGAAACATTTGATTTAATTGTCGTGTAACAATAAGTGCATTGTGGGCTGGTGCTCCATCTTATTGGAAAAACATACGTTCTCGTGTTTCTAACGAAATATCTTCCAGCAGTCTTGGTAGCTCGTTGGTTAAAAATTAAGATATCGTCTACCATTAAGCGTTCTATCATAAAAGAACGGTCTCCTATTAGTTTTCCGCCAACTGACCCACACAATATATTAATGCCCCAGACCGTTTGAAAATTATTCTCACGTGACACTAAACAATTTTGTTTATTCATAATGCCATTGTTAGTACATTTTGATCACTCCAAAGAATATGATTGACAATTAAAAGGTAATTATGAAATTTAACATTGAACCAGGGTATAAATTCCAACCTACGAACAGAATCTCCTGCACGCGAATGTTGAACAAAATCAACTTTATATGGGTAAATTTTGTAATTTTTTAAAATTTTTTTAACAAAACCATATTTTTTTTTATCAACCTATATTGGGTTAGTTTACAATGTTTTTAACTTTGCTCTCCACTAATCACGATCTTCGGTGAGTTTTTTTTAATTCGTCGTAAGTATCAATCCCTGCATCATTTTTCAGTTGAGGTAGGTACGAGTTTCTTGGTTTTCCTGATGGTTTCCGTCCTTCAATTGCACCTTCTATTATAGTATGATGCAATTCTTTGTCATGGCGTAAAACGTGTCCCATCATGTCCCATCGTCGTCGCTTTATGGCTTTAAGTAAGGATCTTGTTTCTTCAACTTGGGTCATTACATCTTCATTTATTTCTCTTTCTGTCCAGTTTATTTTTTCCATATGTATCCAGCACCACATTTCGAATGCTTCAAGGGATCTTTTTTCTTTTTCATTAATAACCCATGTCTCGCAGCCGTATAGTGCGACACTCCACATAAATGTTTTTAGAAATGTCTTTTTTATTGCTCTGCTAATTTTTTTCGAAAACAAAGTTTTCTTTTTCTTGATAAAAGCTGTCTTTGTTTGCCCGATTCTTTGTTTAATTTCCAGCGAGCTTCTTCCGTCTGATGTCATTGAACTTCCCAAGTATTTAAAATTAGAAACTTATGAGATAAGTTGGTTTTCTAAATAAATATTTGCGTTAATTGTGGGTTCACGTGTACAAACTAAAATTTTTGTTTTTCCTGAATTTATATGCATTTGATACTTATTTATAATTATTTGCATTTCTACCAGGGCTCTCTGGAGGTCGTGTTCTATTTCTGCTAATAATACGATACCGTCTTCAAAATGGATCATTGAAATCAATATACCACCTACTCTGATTCCAATCCTAAGCCTATTTAGTTTATCTTTAACTTCCGTTATACTTTTTTCTATATAGCAGTTGAATAATAATGGTGAAAGTGGACACCCTTGTCTTACACCTCTACGTACTTTCACACTAGCTGACTCATTATTTATTGTAATTTCTGCGCTTTGATTTTTGTTGAGGTTATAAATAATTCTCCTGTCTTTAAAATCTAAATTTAATTCTTTCATTATTGAGAACATAATTTGCCAATCAATGTTGTCGAAAGCTTTTTCGATATCTATAAATGATAAATACGTTATTTTATTTCGGGATATTTGTTCTATTAAGATCTTGAGTCCTAATATTGCCTCTTTAGTTTCCTTTTGATTTTTGAATCCATACTGATCATTTCCAAGATATTGGTATAACCATATGACACTCCAATTTCGCGCGCAACATGTCTAATTGACGAACGTGGATTAGTTCTTATGTATGCTAGTAACTCAGTATTTTCATCAAACGTATTTGCTCTACGTCTCTGCTGGTTGATTTTTTTCAGTAAATCTTCCTTCCTGATTTAATCCTTGTAAAAGTTGCTGAACATAATTATAGGGTGGATGGTATCTTTCTAGGTATCGTTCGGCATACGTCCTAGCAGCTAAACGTGCATTACGTTGACATTCGCCATAAATTAAAATTAGCTCAACTTTTTCAGCGTTATTCATATTTAAACAAGACTTTGGTAAGAGGTACAACCCATTCGTCAGATGATTTCTTCAAAGAAGGACTTACGCGGTCTTCCTCTGATTCTTTTACCCTCTATTTCTCCTTCCATAATAATAGTGATGAACTCATTGTTACAGCAGGTGTCGAATTACCTATTTAATACGTTGTACTGATTTTTCGAAGTATTTCATAATTCAGAATTTTGTTGTATAAGATCTTCTATTAGTTCTTCTTCAGTAAGTTCATTTTTAACGTTATAAATTAATATTTTTGGTTTCAATGTTGTTTGCGCAATGAATTCAAGATTGCTTTGTATGATGGCGGTTCTTGTTTTTGAATCCGTTGGTTTAATATATATGTCTTCTGTTTTTTTTATAGTATTGATTATCATTATCTTTGGTGTAGGATTATTTTTAAAAAATTCTGAGTAAGCTTGTTTCATTAATTCTATAGATGTTATGCTATTTGTGTATTTTATAATAAAACCTGTTTCTACAACATCCTTCTTTGCTTTTTCGATAAGTTTGTTAGAGCGAGGTCTGTTATTTTTCTTCTCTGTGACAGGAATAAATTCTTCCTTACCGACTGTCTGCGGTTGATTTCTTTTTTCCTGTCGAGATGATGGTGGACGAGGTTAACTACTTTCTCTTGTAAACTTAATTGTATATTTGGCATACGCAGCTCTTTGTTTAATATTGCTAAAAATGAATTTTTTTTTTTATGAAAAATTAAAATTCGTTTCTTAGATGTAAATGCCAAGACGATTTAAAAAAGTTTCGTATAATAAAATGTCGAATAGTGACACTGTAAATACCCAAAGGTTATTTTGAAAAACCTTAATGGTCGTTCGACGTGCCTGAAAGTTGAAAATTAGGCAAACTATGATATGTTATTGAGTCTGATCGAATTTGAAAAAGGGTTAAAATAATTGAAAACCGCGGGAAACGTCACAATTCATTATTTTTATTTTTACGTAATAAATAGGCATCGCACAGGATAAGTGATTGTGCTTGTAATTAATTTTTCGTTTATAAATCAGTAAATAACACAGTAGAACGCTCTGAATTGATAGAACGTTTAAAAAGTTACCAAGATCAACTTCAGAAATTATTATTGGCTGTTGTATTCGTGGTGGGTCAGGAAAAATACGCCTGCACTTTATCGGATTAACCGATAAAAACGAAAAAACTTCATTCATTGATAAAAGTATGTCGGTAAATTATATTATGATATTCATTTATTACTATATGTAATGTATAAATTAATTTAAGTATTAGGAATTTATTTACATATATAAGTATATTTTTATTATATAAATATATCCGATGAGAAGCCAATAAAACATTTTGCTGTTAAATGGTCTATAATGTTATTGGTAGGATCGAGTTCTATGTTTAGAAATTTACATGTAGTGAAATCGATCAAGAACAATGAAGAACTTGATGGTGTCGACGGCGCAGGTGCGGTATATTTTTGTCGATCATAGCATTATCAACTATTAAGCCGACCAATAATGAACACTACTATACTTGTTGAAATATTATAACATAAGTATAATTAAATTGGATAAGAGTAAAAAATAAATATTATATTATTTAGTTTAATGGTCAAATGATCAAATCGATCAGAGTAGGTCTGGAAACAAAAATCGGGAGTTTTAGAACTCACTATTTCATACTATTCAACTGCAAAAGTTAATGATTAAAATAGACAGCTGGTAATCACTGTTATTTTTTGTACTATATTTTATTGTATTGAAACAAAATGAACCACAGAAAAGTATATATTATACCCGTGGCGGTGAAAAGTTTATTGTCTAATGAAGCAGTTGCAACATGTTGCACGCATGCGTGTATCGAGTATCCACCTGAAGTCAAAGTTTAAAATCCAGAGTAAATATTAAAATCAACGTGTTCAAACGAAACATTATGTGATTTTATTTTTTACGTCAAACGCGCAAATTATGAGTAAACATTTTTATCACACAACACTCATCAATTTTAGTCATGAAGCAGTTGCTTCAATAAAACCTGCTTCGCGCTGCCACTGTATTATGAGTAATTTTAAGATATTTTGAATACGATCATTGGCACCACCAGGAATTTTTTAGTGAGGGGTTACATCGTGTACACGCTGATTTCTAAATTATTCTTAAATTGTTCAAGTTAAATATGTAGCAATATTTTTTAAAATTGTATGATAATAGTTATTTTAATTTTTTCAATGGCTACTTGAAAATCCGACAATGAAAACCGTACATCTTACATTTTTAAATTGTTTCTTCCAGGGAAGTGCAATCGCACACACCTCGTGGTACCCATGAATATGATGTTTATGAACGATACAACTAAATTGAACTAGTCTTTTCCATAATACTAGTATTGTCCTGTTGTGTTCTACCATTTTGAAAACTCTAAACATCGGTTATAAGTTTGAAGAATGCAAGAGTGCAAATATAAAAATCGTTTTAGTCTTACTTTACCGAGTAGTACCATTTGGATGTCTAAGATCAAGGATCAAAACTACAAACAACAACCGAAGCGCAACAAAGAAATACGAGAAGACATACAAGACACTAAATACCCGACGATTAAAGGAAAAGATTATTGAAGGTGTTATCTCATTATTGGCATCGTTACTGCGTATGTAATATGTGTTTTTATACAATTTACGTATATAACGATTGAGTTCTACGACTTCACAAAGCTTGTCATGGTTATTTTTTGACTGCTTGTTATGCAATGCTGTGTGTACAGAAAATGTTGCTTTGTGCGTGACTGAAATGCACTTTATTGCGCGTTGTATTGACGTACATCTCACTAGTCTTGCCCAGTTAGAAATTTACTTCAAAAAGTGTGCAAATAATAAGTATGTAATTAATATGAATTTGTTCGACAGTATCCGATGTCAAATCTCTAATACCTTCTTCGAAATTTCAGTTTTCACGAATACAGCATTACCCCGACCCGCCCGTACATAAATTTTTAAATATCTGCAAATTTTCTTTTATCAATATTTAATATTAAATTGGAATGAATTTGTACGACCGTCCCTGATTTCAAATTTTTAATCCTTTCTTCCAAAATTCAGAAAATTCACTTTTCTTCACTTCGAATTATTTATTTTTGCCCTTCGATTTTTCAAACATTCGATAAATTGAAAACATTTAAAATCAAATTTTCAGTTCTGTCTGAATTTCGAATTATCGAATGACAACTGTAATGAGGTAGGTATTTTATTAATTAATTTACATTATTTATTTTATTTTATTATTTTCTTTATTTTACATATTTTTCTAAGGTATATTTCTAATAATATTAAGAGTAGACGAGATAATAATTTGGTGTTATCTAATAATAATTGATATACAGGATATAATGAGTGTCTTTTTACAATTTTGTTTACACAAAATTGTCGCATTATTTATATTACATTAATTTCCATAGCAATTTAGACATATACTTTTGCGGTTAAATTAATTTATGCTCAATAGACAACAATGAGTTAAGGTATTTGGTATTAAATCAACTGCATTGGATTGTATCGACGATCAACGTAGAGCTTTGTCCGTGTTTAAATCAGAAACCATTGTCGCAAACGAATATTCGTTAGTGATATAATCTATTATACTAATCATAAACACTTTTCAGATATAATCGAAGTTAGTTAGCCCGTTGGTCAGAGTTATCGAGTGACTGAATGAAAAGCATAAGTACGTTATGCATGCAGAGATTTAAATGAATTATTTGGCTTGCAGCTAGGACAGTCCCTATTTGTATTGTTTTTCATTGGGCTAACTGATGTGTATGATCTCTTCTATGAGTCGCACGCAACGACGAAACAACGAGTATTTTACTGCACTTTTTTTTCCCACTGTTTAACCGACAGCAAAGGTGGTTTGCATAATAATATAGTACTCCAATTTTACTGCACTTGGATATCTCTGTTATTTATTTATCGTATGGCAAATATCGTATGGGGAAGATATCCCTGTATTTCACACGTTTTCTCAAGTAGTGCATTATTTTTATAACAATACATTGAAAGAAGTAAGAGAACGTTTTACACTACTAGCGTATTTGTATAATAATTGCATAATTGCAGTCCCGTGGCACCGTTTTTTTTTAGAGTTTTAAAAATATGTGGTTTGTTTTCATCATTTATTTTTTTCAATACGTAATAATATAAATACATAGAATATATTGTAATTCCTTAGCTTTATTATAAATTAAACGGACAATATGTCCTTTAACAAAAATTAACCTGTTCTATGCGTATTGAAACCTAATGAAGGATTCAAAATCTCCGTTAGGCATAAGTCATCAATCCAACATAGAACTTTAGCTTGTTGATCCGTCATTTTCAAAAAGTATAATTATGTAAAATAAAATAATTTTTAATTAAATAAAATAAAATTTTATTAGATTTATAAAGTAAATAAAAACACAAATAATTTATATGTTTGTTTTGCTATGTATTGTTATGGTAATTTAATATTGCTAAAAATTATTTATTTTTTTAAATTTTGATAACGTTTTTATTCAATTAAAATAGTAATTTTTTAATTAAATAACTAAACATTTTATTTTTTAGGCACGTAGGACAATAAAAAACATATCTGACATCAATAATCGTTATATAGATAATGAAACTAATCGTAAACTAAACTAAACGTATGACAGGGTGCCAAGGGAAGTTTTAAGGTGGGCATTAATGAGGAAAAATGTCCCAAAAATGTATGTTAATTTGATCCAGGATATGTATGAAGGGTCGAGTACTAGTGTCAAGAGTCGGTGTGGAGTATCAGAAGGTTTCAGTATAGGAGTAGGTGTGCACCAGGGGTCAGCTCTAAGCCCCTACCTGTTCTCAGTGGTAATGGATGAGGTTTCAAAGGAGATACAGGGTGAGATACCATGGTGTATGATGTTTGCGGATGATATAGTTCTGATAGGAGAAAACCTAGAAGTTGTCAATAATAGGTTAAATGAGTGGAGGTTAGCCCTCGAAGAAAAGGGATTCAGAATTAGTAGAAATAAAACTGAGTATATTGAGTATGATTTTGGACAAAGAGACCAAGAAGTTGAAGGAATGAGGAGACAACTGACAACAGATGGTGATGTGATAGGTGAAGTTGAGAGCTTTAAATACTTAGGATCTTTTGTTCAAAAGGACGGGGGCTTTGACATTGATGTAAAACATAGGATTAAGTGCGGGTGGATGAAATGGAGAGAAGCATCGGGCGTGTTATGCGATAAGAGAATTCCAATTAGGTTGAAAGGTAAATTTTATAAAAGTGTAGTGAGACCAACTATGCTGTATGGTTCAGAGTGTTGGGCGGTTAACAGGAGAATAGAACAAAGTATGAGTGTCGCGGAAATGAGAATGCTTAGATGGTTGAGTGGAGTGACAAGAGAAGATAGAATAAGGAATGAATACGTGAGAGGTAGTGTTGGTGTAGCGCCAATTGTGGACAAGATGAGAGAAAATAGGCTGAGATGGTTTGGGCATGTGATGAGGCGAGAGGAAACGAATGCAGTAAGAGTGGTTATGAAGATGGACGTTGAAGGGAAAAGAGGAAGAGGAAGACCAAAAAAAGAGATGGTTGGAGACTTTGGAGAATGACATGAGGGCTGTCGGTGTGTGCAGAGGAGATGTGATTGACCGAGTAAAGTGGAGGTGTAGGACAAGGGTGGCCGACCCCAAATAGTTGGGAGGAAGGCGAAGTAGAAGAAGAAGAGATAATGAAACTAATGAAGAGGTAACAATATTATTTTTATTAGCCTATTCACTGTTTTAACGTTTAAACAATTTTGAATATTTTTAGTTGCAATTGTTTTCTCATGAAGAATCTAGTTGTTCGGTCGACTTCACAACTTTGGATTTGATTGTTATAGATACACATCTTATTTTATCTGTAAGTTAATATTTTTTTTAATATCTAGAATTTTAATGAAAATTGTTTGTACTTTGATTAAAAGTTATTTATTTTAATAATATTCTTTATACCGTTCTTGTGAAATTTTAAAATATTTTTATTATTATAGAAAATTTAAATTAACTGCAAAATAACACTTTTTTCGTGCATAACATCAACAATAATCCTATTTACTAGGCATTTGTTTTGAAAAATATAAAAGTGGGGCCCTACCTAATATTACGATTAAGGTTAATTTAAGCTGAAATCGTGATATAGTTAAACAATAGTTAATTAATTTTTATTTCTAATCTAAGTGTATAATACATATTTATTTACATTTTCAGGCAATTGCTGCATGCACAACCATCTCGTAGTATTATTCCAGTTTTGTTAAATTATAGCCAGCTTAAAACGCAACACCTCTTACGAGCAAACGAATAATTTGCTATATAGATTAATTTTCAATAAAGGAGTCCACATTTATGTTTACCTACGGGTTTAATAATATTTTTATTTATTTATTTATTTTTTTTTCATGGTTTGTACAAACATACCGTTTACATTACATTGATTTTAAGGTATTTGAAATATTTCTATATAACTATCTTATACCAATATTCTATAACTAAATAATATATGTTCAATAATTTAGCTATGAATACGTTTATGTGGAATATACATATTGTAGTGTATATATAAGTTAAAACAATTTTATTTGTACACACTTAAGGAAGCTAGTAACATCGAAGATAGTTATTAATCAATCTTTCTAATTTCCTTCCGTGTCCAATTTCTGATTAAATAAAATTATGCATGAAACATTAATTTTTTTTTTTTTTTGAAAGACAAAATAATGTAGAAATAAGTGTGTTCTGCATAGTTTATTTTAAATTAAAATCAACAATTAAAAAGTTTCCATGGGTTTGAATAACAAAATAAGGAAATAACCAAATGTTATTATTCATAAGGTGGGATCCCCAAGGTATTTTAACTACTCGTAATTATTATGCTCAGCTTATTTCGCAGAAGAGCTAAGCAGGTATAAATGGTAAGTCTAAACAAATATGTTGTAAACAGATATGAAATTATAAATATTTTATTATTCCATCAAACTATGGTTTATACTGTACATATGTGTACAGTGTCAGTATTTTATAATATATAATATAACAGTTTATAATACATTTGAACTATAATAAATAATGAATAAAAAACAATTACTATTTCTTATAGTTATTAATAATATCATAAAATAAAATTTTTAATTAGAAATCGTAATAGTAACAAAAAAAAAAAAAAAAAAACTTAAAACTTAATCAATAATCCAATATTTATATTGACAACAATTATGTAAAATAATTTCAAACAACATTCAATCAACAAATTTATTGCACGCTCAAATCACTCTGTAAACAGATCACAAACTTCCATTTTTATAAATGCTCATACATGGACGGTATACATATTTCTTGAATATAAATTATGCTTAGAAAATAAAAATAAAATACATTTCAACGTTAATTGTTTTCTAAAAAATCTCATTATAATTTAACCGTTATAAAAGTAACAATATTTCCAATAACTATTACTGGTTACTACTTTATATGACCTCAATATGAGAACTCGAATGCACCTGACTTCAATAATGTTAATTTAAGCTTATATAACTTACAAAATGAGACTTAATTATAAAAATAATTACAAAATTGAACTGTTTTTAAATTATAAATTGAATATACATATACATTAAAAATATAGGTATTTTATAATGATTATCTTTTAGGTTACTGAGTACCCTAAGTATTTCGCTATTTTTTTAAATTTGTTCAAATGCGACATATTTAATTAATCTTTCATAAATTACAATTATACTGTTAAAACTAAACAATCCTAATAAAGAACTGTTAATATAGCAGAGTAATAATGAATAAACGATAAAAACTGATGTCTACTTAAATACTGAAATTCATACAAAAATATATAAATGTTAGAAATATTATTTAATAATTATTTTATGTTTATATAGAAATCTCACGACGATTTTTAATTAATAGTTATATTATTGAGATTGGTAAACTGAATGTGAACCAAAAAAATAGTTAAAAGAAAATATTATAACAAGAATAAAAACATAAAAACTGCTTACCTTATTTTGGTATTATAAAAGAATATTGTATTATAGTGAATATGACACATGTAAAGTTATAATTGAATGGTATACTTAAAGTGTGTAAATGTAAATGTTGAATACATTTTGAGTGTATTTTAGGTATACAAACGTTACAAAGTGTAAAAGTTGTTGTTTGAAAAACTGTTAATGTTAAAAATGTTTTATTATATAACATAAGAACGGTTTCGTGTCAAGATAACATTTTTATTATTATGAATATGCTGTGGTTTCATTTAAATTTTTTTTTTTTTTTTTTGATTGTGTACAAGAGTAACAAAAATATAAAATACATCACTACGCGAGATCTATGTACTTTTATTTAGACAATGAAATATTTTAATAATATTCATATATTATTAAATCGCAGCATATACTATAGTAAAATCATTAGTTGAACTTATTAAAATGTTATCCTATTCGGAAGAACGTTTATAACATTACATTTCTAAATTTATTTTTATACATATAATATATACATGTGTGCAATTTATTCTGTTTGAATTTATACGATTTACTCATAGGAGAAGTACAAAATTTAAGAATTTATTGAAACGAAATATCATGCGCTGCAAATGGAACACAAATATTATCAACTTTAAAGGTGCATCGATGAAATCATGAAATGATTTTCTATTTGTAATTCAAAGAATATATATGGAGTTTTTCTCGAAGGGAACTTAATCAAACAATACGTTCGTAACGCTTAACGTGTTTTGTACGTTCTGAACACGGATAAAATCGAAAAAACAAATAATAGTGCAGCAGAGGTGTGAGTCGGAAAGACGATAGACCTGTTTTAAAGTTATAATTTTTAAAGTAAATGAAAACGAAACGAAAAAACAAAAAAAAAACCCCTAAGTTCGGGCGCAGACTGAAAGAAAAGCAGAAAGTAACGAAACAGTTGTTCTGAAAGGATCCAAGTGAAGAGAAATAAAATGTACGTTAAAAATAGTCTTAGGTATTATAATGTGTATTTATACACCGCACTAATTCTTCGGACCAATATTGGCACAAAAACCATACGCACGTGCTCATATATACTCTTATAATGAACATGTAGTATTTTAGGCGTGGAAAAAAAAAAAAAAACCAAAAACAAATTTTTTGATTAAATAACGAGCTATCAATAATACGACTAACGAAACGAAATAATAATCATAATAATAATAATAATAATAATAATAATAATAATAACAATGATAAGATCCGGTGCGTGCAAACAGAAAACGTGCGTGCAATCGCATCTCGGCGTTCGCGAGTGCCGTATTTTTCTATTTTTTTTTTTTCTTCTGGTTTTCCTATTCAAATACGCGCGTGCGTGTTGTTATCATGGCGACAATGTGCGTTGTAATTATTGCTATCGTGATTATCATTGTTACGCGGCGGTGACGGATCGCGTGCGATGAGACACAATTCCAAGGGCGGAAAACATTCGACGACGGTACGGCGTGCGCGTACGGATTTCATCGACACGACACACACCGTTCGCCGCGGCACGGATCCGATCGATTACGGCGTCGGGTGATGCGTGTTCCGTTACCGTCGTCGATGTCGCGCGCGTTCACACGGCCGTGCTCTGCGTCTGTATGCGGACCTTCTTCACGCTGCCGTTCCGCGACAGGGTGGGCGACGTGCCGCTGAAGCCGGGGTTCTGAATGCCCAGGCCGTTGCCGCCGGTCCCGTTGGTCGGCCGAGGTTTCTTCAGGCTCGACCGCAACGGGCTGCGGATCACCGGCGTGATGGACGACCCGTTCGAGCTCAACGTGGTCGTCATCGACATCGTGCTGCCGTTGGTCGCGCCGCTCAGGTACGGTTTGCCGCTGGCGTCCGTCACCGATATCTTGCCGCCGCCGCCGCCTCCTCCTCCTCCTCCTGAAAACCAACGAAAACATCAATTATCTCTGTCGGAGTCGATCGTGCAACGAAGGATTTTCGACCGTCTCGCGGGACGGACGAAGGGCATCGCGTCGGGTCACATTCGAGTGTTCATGGGTATGACATTACCCGCGGACAATACTCCTAGCAAACGTTTTAGACATGACGTTTAAACGGGAATTATTGGAAATCCATCGGATGTGATAAACGTTACGGCGGGAGGGGGGCGAGGAATGCTGTTGCACCGAGCTGCTACGTTTCACGAGTAACAATTTATCTGTAACCAATCTGATAATAATGTTGTCGCTGGAAAAGAGTTATTTATTGTTATGATCGGTAAAAATCAAGACCATAAAGATTATATAAAACTATATAAAAGTAAAGTAAATAAAATAAATACACAAGGTGCTCCGAAAAATGCTGTACCGGACCCAGGGGGGGGGGCGAAGGGGGCGTATGCCCCCCCCTCCAAAAATCCCTAAAATGGGTTTAAAATATATTGGGTTTTCGATTATTTTCGTCGTTCAATTCAACTACTAACTAGAGTCTTTTTATTATTTAATAATATTATTAATAATATTTATTGTGTATTGACTAGTGTATTGGTATGTTATAGCTAATTGCGTTCCGGTATTGATCGCCGTCGATGATAAACAATTTCCGAAGTACCTACAATGGTAATTTCTAATAATATCATGAAAATAAAATATGTCAACATAATTTTTGTTGCTTTTACGTATTATGTTACAATTCAGGCAGGTTAGTCGTAAGTAAACAATTTATTTTGCGCCCCTCCGTTAAAAATTTCTGGATCCGCCCCTGACCGGACCCTAATATCCATCGGATGATAAAGACGGATCGTATTCGGTTATCCACTTCGATCGATAGTTTGTTAATTTTTCACATCATTTGACAGTTACATCATAGTCAGCGCATTGCAACTCATCATTGGATTCGCCCTATCCACACGACCTTTTATTTGAACGTGATTGATCTACATATTTATGTTAGCAGAAAATCTTTCCGAACCCAGAGAAAATTTTACTCTTTATATTTTCTTATTGTCAGTGCTATCATAGCACTTATTTTAGTGTTTTCGAGTGCATTCTAAAACGCTGAAAAGTGTCTGTTTTATTGCTATAACTCCTTAGCTTCGGCCATCAATTATTTCCCGTTGTATTATTGTTGGTCACATCAGTGTAAGCAATTCTAGACACGTCCATGTGCTTAAATCTCATAATACACACGCCTATACAGCATGTAGCAGATGATCCCAAAGGAACTACTACGCGTGCGTCAGGAATTAAATAGATAGTGCAGCGCCGACATTGGATCGATTACAGTACTCCGAGATATCCAGTGATATACATATGCATGATTATGTAGGGTTTGTGAGGCCGCTCTGCCTGACAGTGGCGATCACACCGTGGTTTGGAATTTTGATTTTGCACATTTCATTGGCTATTTCACATAGTCGACGAGATCACGCTACTATGACAACTGTCTCGCAATAAGTAGACATCAACCACTCCGTGTCGTAAACCACAAGATATATAGTATGATTATTGCATCGGCCGATAAACTGAGTGTAAAGGACGTGCGTCAGAAATGTGATAAAACAGTGGCAAATTTACAGACAGTATTTTACATACATTTTAAATCGCTTTGATGGGATAATGCCGGATATTATTTCGTTTCCTATCTGATAAAAATATTTTCATTAAAACTTCAAAAACCCACCACCAATTGTGAACGATTTATTCACTACTGGGATGATGTCATGTACACGAAAACGCATTTTGAATGTTCTGTAGTGGACCTCCAAAATCATAATTCAAGTTTTATAATTTTGATCCAAAAAATATACAAAACAATTTAGACTTCAACGGTCATTGACTGGTGATTTAGTAAGAAGAAGAAGGTATTCAAGAATAATCATTCATTTTTTCTCATAATAGCGGAATATGAATTTATTTTTTTTTGATGTTTGAGAAACATTGTAGTTAATATTATTAAATTTTAATGTATGTGTATGTAAAATTGATCAAAACAATTTGATATTTTTAGCGATCTCAATGACGCGATGTTCTAAATAAGTGGGTTATGATATTTTTTTTCCTTGAGTTATTAAATCATTTTTCATCATCTAAAACTATGTGCACTCTCACATCTATCTTTTGATGTACAATAAATAAATATATATTGAATTTTATTTAGATTTTATGTTCAAAACTTAAGGTCTTCCGTCAATTACGAAAAAGGCAAATAATATCAGTAGGAAAAAAACTAGAAATTATTGGTGATACCAATATTACGCACATGAAGTAATCGTGATATAATAATTTATGAAAACGTATTAGTAAATTATCCTAAACACGTTTGTTATGTCTTCACTTTGATAATAGATGAAAACTTTATACGAGTGTCGGTGCATAATCTTACGGTTAGGTCATATGTATATTTTAATATTTATAGTAAAAATTCTTAAAAAAAAAAAAAATACCATTAGGAAAACATATGTTTTGGAAAGATAAATTTCATGATAATTCATTATAGTTCACTCACTCGGATTCATCGACCTCTTTTCTTTGAAAGCAGGGTTATTGAATGTAGTGGCTTCGACACCAGATGGATCTCGATGACTGATTGTTGGGTCACCGCCCAGGCGACGAGAAAATATCAAATCATAAATTGCAGCCACGAATAGTAAAAAGTTCAATACAATTAAACCAATCTGTAAAGTAAAAATGTTGTCAGTTAATTATATACATATTGTAAAATACATCATGTTTTCAACAGAGGATAATGTTTGAGGTTCATCTGTTCTCATTACTAAAAAAAAAAAATGTAACAATTAAGGTATTGTGTTTATTGCTTACACACTTTTATACAGGTATTCATACCGCTATTGATGTGTATAATGGATATAAATATGAAATAATAAAAGAGCGAGTAAGATTAGAAAGGCAATTTGAACAACAGAAATAATATACTATGTACACTCAAATATAAATGTTGGATTTTAAGCTTGTAAAGAGATTTCGTTCTATTTAGGACATTAAACAAAACCGTTCTTCGTGGTAAAATTCGTCGAAGAACAACCCATAGTAAATTTATAAGACATTATATGCATTTATATTATATTTTATAGTTTCCCACTAATACCGTTTTAATTAACTCTAACAGAACAGTGAAAACTGGGAATTAAATTCGCTGGTTGCTATTAATGAATGAAACTATAATACAATTAAACAATTGTATTTATTTTCGTCTTGTGTTTGCCAAGATATTATGTTCAAACAATAAAAACCATTGAATATTATTATTAATTTATGGTATTGGAATAGTTAATTAATATTTGAGAGACATTAAAGAAAGTCATTTTCTCTTTTTACAAACATTTGAATCACGTCAAAAAAACGTTACTTTACGAGAAAATAAGTGTTGATATATGTAATTAAAACTAAATAAAATTATAATTTTATGAAATTATATTAAATAATATTACATTTTATCAAATTAATACTCGAATAGTTTATTAGTTATAAAAATAATATGTAATTGATGAAAAGTAGAAATCATTTTGAGAACATTTCTAAAAAAGAAATTGTTAATACAATTGTCATATTATAAATTGATGTTTTCTTGTGGGTACTAAACACGTAGGTAAGCTTTTCAGTTACATATATATATATATATATATATATATATATATATTAGGATGGTCCTTAATTTTACACATTTTAATTTTAATTGCTGGACCCTCTATTTTACATATAATACACAAATAGTTTTCAATTCATAAATTTCATAACTTTCTGTTCGATACAGAACGTAGATTACTTGCCAATTGTATGCGATTTAATTTTCAATATGTTAAATTAATTAGCTTGGAATGTATTTATTTTAACACGTGATCGAATATTTTCTAACATTGTACTAATAAAAATGCTTACGTATGTATTGTCTATCAACATATATGTACTTAACACACGCAATGAAATAAATAATAATGAGATTATTTAGGTTATGGTAACATATTACAGATACGAATTTCGAGTTTTTATTTTCCTCATCGATATTTATCGTACAGTCACTGTAAGTCGAACTATACGTACACGTATATAGAAGAACGCTTTGAAAAAAATTGCTTTAAGTCGATTTGTGTACCTGCATATAGAACGATTCCCCTCTGGTCACCTGGTAGCTGTTATCTTTGTCGTCTGTCTGCAGAGCGAATAGCCCAGCTGCGATGATCGCCAACAGAGCTACACAAGAAAAACAAATGTTTAGTTCGCATCGACTAATATGTTATACTAACGCAAATGTCTATGTCTTTGAGTACAAGATAAGTTAACAAAATAATAATGTCCGCCTGGTATATTTACTTGCTGCAAACGCGAAAACCAACTTCGTGACCACGGTCTTGCTGTAGGCAATGACAACTTTTTCCTTGGACACCACCATGGCCAATTGCACTATACTCAGGATGCAAAATATCGCCAGACTTAGCGTGCCCGTGATGGCAAAATATCCGGCTATCCTCACCGTTTCTGTCGACAAACACCAAATAACGGTTATTCAAATATTTCACGATTTCCACGACTCGCGATGTGATGGGAATCCAAAAACTCGTTGGGAACAACACGTCGTCGAAACTTACCAACAGGATGAAACCTGGATATCGAGTCTCCGCACTTTGTTCGGCCGTAATAGGATTGTTTGCACATTTGCCACGGTCCAAAATAACCACGATCCATTCCAGAAGTTCCAATATCGCCTGTAAATCACAGCACAAACAATGTGGTTAGAAATTATAGCAGAAAAAAAACAATTGTTTAATAAATATTTCATGTACGTATAATATAAATTAAACATACGAATATTTCATTTACAAAATATTAATAAACACTAGATAATCAAATGATATAATATGAATATCGCATATGGAAGGAAGATATAATTATTTTAAGACAATAAAAATATATAAGTCACGTAAACATTTCCTGGTACCTACGTGTTTTATTTAAAAATATATTATTTTTATAACCACTACGCAATAAAACATAATTTTATCAATTAGATCAAGTCCTGTTAATGTGATACGTTAAAAAATAATATAAATATAGATAAGAATAATTTTTATCATAAGACACATTTTTTATTATTTTTATAACACTTATTGAGCCAGGGGCGTATACAACGATTGCATCTCTTGCCGAGGCTCATGAACTATATAATTTAAATTACTTACTAAATTATATATCATGCGGAACACTAGCATTAAATATTCATTTAGATTATAGCAAGGAATAACAAGGTATTACTAACTGAATTATTAAAATGTAGAAATAAGGAAATTAATTCATAATATTATTATATTTTCAATTTTGTAAAAATTATTTAATAAAAATTTTAACTACATCAATTTACAATAAAATTCAATTTCGATTTTCATTAGTTTATAATCAATAAGTATTATAGAACTGGTATCTCAAAAATATAATATCACTGTCTTTTCTATTCATAAATAAAATAAAATTTAATAAAAGTGTTTTGAAGTTAGGTTTTGTCATGCATTATAATTTTCTTTCTTTCGTCGAGAATATTTTTAATAATAGCAAGTCGACAATAATGAAAAATGTATTATACTTTTTTTCCATTTTGTAAACACTTAAAATTTATTTTCACACGAGAAAATGTTAAATATATCATATTGTACAAAATTATGTTTTTAATTAAAAATATTATATATAAAATAACAAATTATTACAATTAATTATAAATACTATAGTAATACAAATATATATATATTTATCACATCATATAAGTTATATCGTTATTTTCAGAAATTGTATTTGTAAATCATTATAGGTGAAACGATGTTAAAATAGGTAATTATATTATTCAATAAATAAAAGAAATATTTTAATAAGAAATAAAAGAAATAATTAGATGATGAAATACTCAACTTCATAGTTAATCAGTTAGAAAAATACGTAAAAATATTGATTTCTTGTTAATCATAATTTAGATGTAGCAATTACTGATTTGTTAACTGATGCAGAGATTTTGAAATCAATTACTTGGGTAAATCAATGAAATGAGGAAATGAGGATGTGCGCTGACCGCAAGAAAACCTTATTATAACTGATACGTTTTACTTCATAGGAAAATATTACAATAATCTTGTAGTGGAATGCCAATAGTTAATGAAATATAGTTATGGAATTACGAAAACAATGAAAAATTACTATTGAAAAATGTATCAAGACAATGACTGGTAGAATATATTTTTGTTTCAAAATTCGTTTATTTATTTTTTATTTTATTTTTTGTCAAGGGCTGGAGAATATTTCGTATAGGAAATCTATTGTTTAAAACATTCTAACAGGATTTGTTTAATATGAATCCTCAGTATACATTTAAATAGCATTGGAAGTATGAATACTGTTCAATTTTAAGAATAGGGCATAGATTTTCAATAGCATTTTTCTACTCATACAAGTCACGTATTTTAGTGTAAAAATTTACGATTTTAAAAGAAGTTTTAAATTAAATTATTTCAAAAACAAAAATAAAAGAATTGTACTTTCAGCTGCCGTGTTAGAAGTTTTGCCGCTTTTAAATAAAAGTGTTTGAATATGTTTTATGAACAACGTAAAAATTTTTTTTGATTAAATCGTATGTGATACACGTAGTACTTCTTTTTAATGTTCTACTTGTTATTATTATCAAGAATGCATCATGTAATCAATAGCTAATTAAAGTATATTGTTCACAATGAATTTTAATTTTATCAAAGAAGCCTCCAGCGGCACTGGAGTTTTATTAAAAACATATAACATATGTTTATTTATAAATTCAGTTGTAGGATTTTAATGAATATCAGTGTTAATTTTTTTTAAAATAGGCACGTTAGAATTATATAGAATATGTACGTTTTATTGTTAAGTATGTAAATGTATTTAATAATACTCTACATTTACTGAACTATAATCAATATCTAAACTGTTCTTTTATTTAATTTGTTAGAGTATGTATAAATTCTAGAAAACAATAAATATTACTCAATTAATTGAAAATTCTAAAAAAATTCTTAAATCTGATAAATAACTGAGGTTCTGCTGCTGGGCGGTCTCCTCTTCAAGTTTTTTTCATGTTCAATTATCAAAAAAATCATTATTACTTATTGTTACATTAACAGATTGTAAATATACTTTTAAATAAATAAAAAAAAAAAAAATCAGATAACAAATATATCGTAAATCTACTATAAGATTGGCTTATAAATTTAATCGTAAAAGGGTTTTATTTATATTTTATTTGGTGTTGATATGCATAACATCTGTAAGAACTGTAATCCCTTGAAGGTTCATGCAAATAATAAACTATTATAAGTGGTCACAATACGTTCATTTCGGTTGAAAATTTAGAAACACCGATACGTAAGCCATACAAATTAAATACTAAACTAATAAAAAATGTATCATTGATTGCATGAAGATTACATTTTTTTTTTTTGTAAGAGAAAAATATATAGTTTTACTTTTTTATGTAGGCTTCTATTTTTATAGAAGAGTTACTTTTGGAACGGAATTTTATTAATTATGTGTTTGGTTTAATGAATCATAAATATTTCAACTAGGCATGTTATACAAATTTGTATAACAAACAATATTTTGTCCACTCTACATACTCCACATACTTTAATAATAATAACAAATTATTAAACATTCTTGTTGAAACACTTTATGTTAATGTGATGTAGTTATGTAAATGTAAGGTTATAAAATAGTAATATATCTCTTTTTGGTAAAATAATATTATATTTCTTGGATAGATTTTCGTTAATTATACATTGATGTACTAAATAATGATCCAACCATGTGAACTATCATTACCTGTATGGTAACAACTTTATTGAACTGATTGTATCAACAATAAATTTAAAACCAAGTCCGTTTTGGAAATGTAACTACTACATTACAATGTTGTTTAATGTAGTTTAGTATTTGTACATAATTTCGGTGCGAGCACATAAATAAATATTTAACGGGTATACATAATTTACGTTACGAGTAGACGTACAATAATATGTTAGTATTCAACAATGTTTGACATTTTTTTAATTAATATTTTTATTTTAATTTTTAGCACAACATCGCGATTACACCTGTAGCAGTGAAAATATCTCTTTACGAGAATATTTAAATTTAAATACGTCTTACATTCCGAAACGCGGTGGTTGGTATGAAAATAATGGTTTGGATTGAATTTGACATCACCATTTGAATAGGTGTAATTAATATAACTGTTGTTGAGAAACAGTCGGAGGCAATTAAAACCGTTTAAGAATTACGGCTATTATTATCGTTGTTGTAGCGCGGAATGTGGACGTACGTCTATGTTCGCACGCGCTATTATTTTTCAGCGCAATATACGTGCGGGAAATCAAAAACATCAGAAAACGACCCACGGCCAATCGCTCGACACGTTTTTCCGTACGACCGTCGCAACGTTTGAGTAGGTGTAAATACATATATAAGTACGGTTTTTGCAATAGTGCGGCGTGTGGAGAATCATACTTTGTACGTAGTTCGTCGTTTGCAAGTTTGGCCGTTTCGATAAGCGCGAAAACAGCGAAAACAGCGAATGTCGACGAAAGCAAATATGAATACGTTATAATGTTCAGCTCACAAAAACCAAATGTCGTCTTCCATGCAAAGGAACAACGAGAGAATTACCCCGCAATCACAGATGTTTCCACTTATTTCCACTTGTTTTCACTTTCCCGGTAATACGATACGTAGTCGGCCACGAAAATCCCATTTTTTTTTTTTTTTTTGTTATGGGTTGCACTTGTTCGCACACGATATTCATGAAATCTAAAGGTACGCAACCTGGGACTTGCTGAATTTCATTAGGGGATTACGAATAATTTAACACCAAATTAAAAAGTTATACATTATGTACATTATACAACTTTATATTTACATTTTAGACTTTATAAAACACTAATTTTGTACTTCTTTTTATGTTTTGGATTAAATAAATTGAAAAAATATTGAAATTGTCTAAAATTAAATATTTAATTTATTTGAATACTATTTGTATACACATTAAGTAAGAATACATTGTACACTTATATAATGTAGGTAAGAAGGGTGGTCACCATAGCGAAATAAATTCATTCGAGGGTCGTGGATCAAAAAAGGTTGCGCACCGCTGATATACTCGAACGTTAAATCAATGATACTTTACGGCATCGATGCACAACCTTTTTTGATCCATGACTCTAAAATTAATTTATTTCGCTGTGGTGAAACCCTTCTTACCAACATAACGTTAATGTATAATAAATACTTAATGCATACAAACACTTTATTCATATATATTTAATCGTTAATTTAATTAATCCAACCATATAAAGAATGATCACAAAAAATTGATCAAACAGTAGTAATACGGAATGTCGATGACATGGATCATTGGAGAGTCTTAGTAGAAGCTGTAAAACGCCTTCGATGCGTGTAAAGAAAAAGAGAAAAAATTAATCCAAAACATAAAAAAAAATATATATAAATATATAAAATTAAAGTTATATGAAATCTAAAATTTAAAATTATATAAAAAAAAAATTCATATTATATAATTTTTTTAATTAGCGTTAAATTATTAGCGACCTCCTTAGGGGTCGCGACTTCTAGGTTGTTCATCATTGTTTTACGGGACCACGCTATTAAAAAATCGTTTCAATCCAACGAATCAATTATATACTATTATTTTATTATTACATAACTATATTTACATGTTTTGGAGATTTTGATAGCATGACGAAACACATTTTTTCCACAGAAAAAAAAATTCCAGGAGATTGGAGAAAGAGTTTTATTGTACCAATATTTAAAGGCAAAGGATACATATAGGAATGGGGGAGCTATAGAGGAATAAATAAAGGTTGGGAGTGTTAAACGGTTGACATGAGAATAGAACAGAGTATGAGTGTTGCGGAAATGAGAATGCTTAAACGGACGAGTGGAGTGATATGAGAAGATAGAATGAGGAACGAATATGTGAGAAGTAATATTGGTGTAGCGTCAACTATGGATAAGATAAAAGACAATAGACTGAAATAGTTTGCACGTGTGATGAGGCGAAAGGAAACAATAGCAGTAGGAGTGGTTATGAAAATGAACGTTGAAGAGAAAAGAGGAAGAGGATGACTAAAAAATAGATGGTTGAATACGATTGAGAATATGAGGGTTGTTGTTGTTGTGTGCATATGGGATGTAAAAAATCGAAACGAGTGGAGGTTCAGGACAAGGGTGGCCAACCCCAAAATGTTAGGAAATAAGCGAAGGAGAGTATAAAGAATTTTAATTATGATATGTACACATCATCAATGTGTCTAAAATACGATTATTATTGATATTATTAATATTGTATGGTTGTATAATATTACGGTTGTTTCTAAATACATTACTATTTAACGTCATTGTCGTACATAACATTACATAATTACTATACATTATGTGTACGGTAAAAATGTGTTTTTAAGTGAAAAACGTTTGAATTATTTATAACGATTTGTTAATTGTTTTCAAACAACCGTCGAGTTCGTTTACATAGAGGTTCTCCAGTTGTGTTAAAAATGTTTAAATCACAGAGAGAAAAAACTTTATTAAAACGGACTGTCCGTCAAACGGGTTGCCTATATGACAAAGTGTAAACATTCAAATATGGCTGTTACAAAATTTAGAAGTATAGTAATAATATATGGAGTTCATAAAATAAAATTACATAAAATATAATATTATATATGTATGTATAATATAGTGTATATCTGTGATTTATTTATTATGCACAATAACTGCTTATACGAGTAGATAGTATAACATTTGAAAGCATACCGCCACATGCGTGCTAGTCAATGTTTACACTAATAACTGTAACAAATTAATTAACAAAAAATTAATTAACTAACATTGAAGTGTAAATAGCTTATAGTTGGTTATAAAATATAATTGTTATATTGTATGATAAATGTATGTATTACATTTTGTAACATTATATTATATGAAAGTATGAACCACAGATAAGAGATAAAACAAATATAATCAGGTATAAACAATAAATACTCGGCCAATAATCAATTTCATATTTACATACAGTAATATTTAGCATTTACCTACAATAAATACAAATTGGTAACAGAACACATAAAAAAAAATATTGGGAAATGTTATAATTCGACATCCCAAAGTACGATTTGTATTCACTTCGTTTTCATAAACGTTGTTGATGTTAAAAATGTATCCAAGCTTTTTAATCAAAAAAATGTTATCAAACCCAAAAAATAAAAATATAACATCATTGTATAAATGAGCTAATAATTGAAACTATTTCATTTAATAAAATATTACAAAAAAACAAAATCAATTGCATACTTTAAAAAATTATTATTTTATTATTTTTTTTTGTTTTATAGAAAATTATACTCGTAATAATAACGTTTTACTTAAATAAGTAAATAAAAATTCAATTGAAGAAATGTATCCCGATATGTAAAATGATCCCGACTTTGCACGATTTGTAAAACGATGAGCTGAACAAGTATTCGGAATTTTTATTTAGTACTTATATATAATAATGTGAATATATAATATATAAATAAGTGGTATATATATATATATATTTATGATCTATGTATAATAATGTGAATATATAATATATATAAATAAGTGGCCGTAAAATTATTAAATTTCATTTCTCCCTGAACAATTTCTAAGTACCTTCTTATATGTATTATACTTTATGCTATACTTGTATACTCAGGGGCGTGCCTAGAATTTTTCTAGAGGGAACGGGTATTCTGGGTGCTGAGACCCGGGAGTCTCCCCCTCCTCTGAAAATATACCAATGGTTATGAATCAAAACGAATTAGTTATGTGCACGTCATGTGAACGCGCAACAGCGGTGGCGTCGTCGCAAGTAACCGTCGGTATACGATGTCAGCGGATCGCGTGATCGAATCGTTAAACATTTATACCACGGTCAAACCGTACGGAGGATGACAACCACGCGTTACGGTGCTGGGAATCGTATTGCTCTGTGGTCGATACTCAACGACGAGTCACACGTACACTTTATTGTACGCGGTCGGAATTCTGTTTCGCAAACTCGTTCGGCCAGGAATTCGTCAAAACGAAATGCCATTGTTTTCACTAAAAAAAAATCCGTTTTTTTTTTTATTTTTTATTATGCTAATAACAATGCGTAATAATACATCTAGTAATAATGTGAAATAATAATTTTCATAGCAATTATTAACAATTATCTTCGTACTATTAATATACGAAGAGGCGATCCATGTTCTAAAAATCAAATGCCATTCTCTGTGGCAAAATCGATAAAAAAAACAAACTAACAGAAACAATAAGCTTAAGCTAATAGAGATATCGACCAAAAAGTACTAATCCACTAATGAATTTTACATGAATCGAGAAGACTATGGTCACTAGAGTACGCATTCGGCATACTAGACTCATACGTTCTCATGTATGTATACAGATATTTAAATATGTATTCACATATTTTTAAAATACTTCGCTTATCAGAGAGTCTCAACAAAATCAAACATAAAAAACATTTCACTCAAAGAAGTAATCGGCCACGCGCGAGAGAAAAAATAACAATCTTAAGACAGCCGAGCTCACAGCGAATGCAAAGGACAACGGATTACAAACTATTAAAAAAATAGAAGGAAAAAAAAGGTTTATAAACGAAACGTAATTTTGAGCGTTGAAAACTATTGTAGGTTAATAAACAATGCAATTGTCTTTAAAACAAAAAAATAAATAAATAAAAAAAAAATACTCGCAATTTAAAGAGTTGCTTTATACAGATGTTTGACTGCATTAAATTGCATACAACTTTTATATCCAAAATACTATCAGATATGACGTTATACGAAGAAATCGAATTGAATACAGAAATCGAGTGGTGGTCGATGCCACGACCGGAGAATGTTTTACAAATAATAATAATAATAATAACAACAATGCGACTTGAGGTCTGCTCGGCACTTTAATGACGGACTCGGCCGATTTCCGTGATTTGTTTTTATGGATACAATGTAATAGATAATTGAGCACAAATCAAGAATCGCTTTAGGAGTCATTATTGCCGTAGCGTGTTCATTATTACGACTGCGACGCACCGTCCTATTTCGTACGATAACAACATACCCGAACGCGATTGCCACGCGATCGGTCGCGTCTACGTGGAATATCCGAAGTAGTAAAACAGTGTGTACGTATACTTGCACACGATCTCCGTCGACTCGGTATGTCCGACATGTCGTGACGCGAATAAATGATCACGACGTGTCATTATCATAGGGTTCGAACGGTTAAGTTGTTTTTTCTGTATTATTTGCAAACGTATAATTTACAATGCGCTCGAACGGAATTTTTTACTAAACGTTATAGAAACACTGTTCTGGATTTATCATAATCTCACCGTCATAACGTATCCCACGTATCGTTCGAATATAACTGCGTAAAGCTTGCGTTTCCAAAATGCGTGCATACGGTGCAATAAATAGTCAAACTTAAACACGAACGTTCGAAGCTATTGATTTATTGTGAGCCTCACATTTCATAATGATAACATCAATGCTGTTTGTAATGCCTGGCATGTTTTATTTTGAATAATAATAATAAAAAAAAAAAAAAATTGTAATTTTATTGTTATTTTGGGTATAGGATATAGGTAATATTCGTCTTTGGATTTATCTATGAGATCGTAACGGTATTTTTTCTTTTTCGATTGTTCTTGAAATGTTAACACGAACGAATGTTAATTTTTTGCCGTCTCTTTCGAAACAGTTTCTATAATGATGCACATGATTTTCTCAGCTACTATTGTAGTTACACCTGTCATTCCCGTTTTCATATGCTGTTATAGTAGTCTTGGTCGTTTTGATTGTTTGATCACGATTATTTATGGCGATATCGCAACCATATTAAACGAAATATTTCGTCTGTATATTACTTCACGTGATCATATTATGTGAATAGAACAATGATTAGTTACTATAAAAATTGAACAGTCGGATTGAACAAGTTCGATATCGACTCGGGTGTTCCTTTTACCACACTTTCAATAAGTTCAATAAGAGCCGCCCTAAGAATTTTTAGGGGTCTGGAGCAAATTAATTAGAGGACCCCTCAATTATCACAGTAAAATACAAATATGATAAAAAAATACACACCAAGTTTGCAGAATGTTAGTAATTATATTTTTCCAAACTTCAACAGATCTAGGTCATTTAAATGCATCGATACAATGAATTACATTTTTAATAATTTCTTAACAATGTATTACCAACTACTACATTTAATAAAAATTTAATTTATTCATAAATAATTTATAAACAGTTATATAAAATAAGAACTTGGATGTTGTGGCGTCGATACTTGCGAATTTCTACGTAAATTTGCATAAAATGTTGTCATTTTTTACACTCCGTCAATAACCATAATAAATTATTGTTATATCTATTAAGAAATTAGAGTAACTGAAAATATAGCCTAATAGCACTTAAATATAAATTTTAATTAATCTTATTTAATTAAATTTATTAATATTTTATAAATAAGTAGTTTAAAAATAATTTATTATTATCAATAATCTGCAATGGACAACATCAAGTTTTTTTAATCAATCTGAATATTGAAGGGGTCCTTTTTATATTTTCTTAGACTGGGGTCTTGGGCAAAATATTCGTTGCCTTTACCTGGCAACGGCCCTGCTTTCAATAATAATTAAAATTCAACAACAACAAGCACGAACACAATATCAGAATTCAAACATATTATTTAAGTACGTATAAATAACTTTAGTAGAAAATTACAATAGAATAGAATAGAATTAACATTAAAGTTTTAAGAGAGACAAAAATACCAAATTATATACAAAAGACATTTAGTCTATCAGATCTAAATTAGAATAGCCTTACGGTTATATTAAGAATTTGTAATGGAAAAAAAAGTTGATTGTGACATCCATAATGAGCATAACTGTTATGAACTATTGGTAAGGAGGTGTAGCAATATAGTTTCGTAGATGAACGATAAATGTTAACTTAAAAATGAATTGGTTATTATTATCTGTCATGTGATTCCTATTCGACTTATCATCATCTGCCACCTGGGGCGGTTGTTCGGCGAAGAATGTTCATTCTTCGACGTTATATCCATGATAGTGAACTAATCAAACCGTAGTATTAATTTAAAAGAATATAGGCAGAGTCAAAACTCTATTATTATCTTTGTCAAAACGCACATCAAAATTCTATAGAAGCGAATATAAATTCGTCATGTGTATTCTGCAATTGTTGCAGTTCTAATACAATGAATTGGCCGTGTACAAAGGGGGTTTCTCATGACATAGCCAAGGACGACGCGATTAAACGCGAACATCTATCGTGTTATTAATAGTAATCAATCAAGTGATATCATGTGATCTTCAATACACATATTATATTATGTAAAAGTTGATTAATAATAAAAATTAATACTGCGGTGGGCATTTAAAAAAAAAAAAAAACACCTTTACTTCGAGTGCACAAGTAATACTAGAATTCTCGGGTAGGTACACCTATCATGATCAGTAATATTACGAAATGTATCGAATACCACACGGCTGCAACGTCTATAATTCTACTTAGTATTGAAAACGTCACTTGGAAAGCATAACTTAAATATAAATTATATTTTGGAGGACCACCGTAAAATTCTTAGTGTCATAACGAATGAAAATCGAATTATCGGAAAACTTAAAGTATTGCAAATAGAAAATAATAGTATTAAATTCAATAACAAGACCATACCAAACAACGCTAAAATTATTGTTATGGCTCCGGTGTAATTCAATATATTTTGTTTATATAGCTCGCACTACGTGAAGATAAAAAATTCCATTAAAACGTACTAAGGTTTCAAATTTGATAAAAAATAAATATATTTCATTCAAGTACGTTACCGGTATGTATAAATTTGATACGGCCGAGGTCGTTGTATGGAATAAATAAATTCAGAATGCAAGCAAAAATATTTACGTGGGTACCGATACGAATACCTGCACTGTTGTATGTACACGATGCACATTGTAATGTACGTACCTATTTCGAAATTATACTTTAGACGTAAATCGTTAATAACAACAAATAAACGACCATTTAGTGGGGAAATAAACGAGAATCCACGCCCGTGTGTATAATATAATTGAGTATACAAGCCTGACAGGTAAGCATTTATGCATAATACCATTGATTATAAATACTAGTATTTTTTCAATAATTAATGGTAATACATAAAATATAAAATTTTTACATATACAGTAACGTGATGTATAGGATTGTCGTTATGTTAATTATATTGTCTGGATCTGGGTGCTGCTATACTCCAACATTTTTGCCATCAGCTGCATTGAGTTCGACTATGAATGTTATAATAATAATTATTCTAATTATTTTAATAACAGTATTATGAATATGCTTTTTTTTACGGTATCAAGTGTGTCGGTGGAACTGTGTCTGTGTAAATGATGAACCTACATCGCAGTGCTTATTCATTATTATAAAATAATACAATTTAAAATCTTCGTTATCGGATTAGATCACACGATCGATATTTGTGTACTGTACTAAATCGTATGGCTTGATAATAATAATAGAACACTGCAGGCGTACTATGGCCGTCATTGTTCTGGTCGTGACAAGCTTATGATACATGTTTGATTGATGAACGATGTGTGTTGGTGTCGTCGTTAAATTCATTCTAATCAAAGGCAAAATGTTTACCGAGAGCGGAGATTTTGTTGCAAGATATTAATAAAGGATAATTTGTGGGGAAAATATCGAAAAATAAAACATTTTTCAAACCTAACGATATAGTAAAGCAGTTAAAAATAAATAAATAGTAAGAAAAGTAAAAATATATATAAATTTAATAAATAAAATAGATAAAAAAATAAGGAAAAATCTTGACGATTTATTAGTTTTTTTAAAGGCACAAAAATATTTGTAATATTCATTATCGTAAGAAATATAATAAAAAGAACAATGTAATGAGCAACGATGTTCAAATATAACAAACATCAAATCGGGATCGAATAAACTAGTTTGGAATGTAAAAAAAAAACAATTATAAACGGTTTTTAAGTAAGGAATAATCAACTTACAAAAGTCATCATTCTAATTAAAATTAATATTTAAATGAATAAGTATATGATTTTACATTTTTAAAGGAAAGATGTTTTTTCTTAAATAAATATATTTGATTTATTTAAATAAATTTGTATGAGTTCAAAAGTTTATTTTTAGAAATAAAATACTGAAAGTTGTATATGCTTTTTCAAAAGTTTTAATTTAAAATTCAAAATTAATTGTATTTCTTTTGATATATAATTTGAAAACAAAATCATACTAAAAATGATTAACAATTGGTAGATTTTTTGTTGTAAATTACAATTGACGGGCATATTACTGTAAATTAAATGTACAAATAGTGCAATAATTTAAAGATTTCTTAACAAAAAAAACCTATAATGACCAATATTGTATGTTTTAACATTTTCATAAATGCTTATGCTTTTAGAAAAATAAAAATATTTCAATAAATAGTGTATATAAATAAGATAGTTTTTAATTTATGTTTTATTAAATTATTTTTTTATTGTGTTTTATTAATATTATTTAGTTTGAATTTTGTTATATAGTCTAAAAAATATATATTTTTACTTTTGTTACTTCAATTAGTTTTAACAATTCATTCTGATGTATAACTTGATATTCATTACATTATATTTTTTTCTCAGTAAATAATATTTAAAAATGTTGGATAAATATATTTTTAAATTTAAATAACAAAAGCTTCAAATACATATTTAAAATTTAGTTTTTCAATTAAATGAGGTTCATTAATAAAGTGTTAGTTTATATAGGCCTAGAGCTTAATTTTAATTTATAATTTATGTCTTAACACTCATAATATTTTAGAATTTATGGATTAACATGATTTATATTCTTAAATTTTTTATTATTATTTTAAATGAAAGTTTCGGGGTTTATTAAGGTATTTTAATAGTGGCGTATGAATTATTTTTGCGTAGGGTTTGATTAGCAAAAGTATAATATTTTTTATTAAGAAATCAAAACTGAAAATTTTCCATCAATTACATAATGTTTTTTTAAGTAAAAATACCAAAGTATATAATAAAAAATAATTTATGTTTATATTTTGAATAAAATACTGAATATAAAGTAAGCATAACCTTTAATACATGAAGTATCAAATATTTTTTAGAGAAATGTTATGTACATAATTAGACTTATATGGTTTATTAGGAATAATATCGATGTGCACTATTCACATGCTTACGAATGACACGTCTAAAAATGTTCACTATAATAGTGTAAGAGTTGTAATCTTATTTGTGAAACAATAGTATACTGGTTGCCAGAGCCATAGCAAGAGGATGGCGAGAGGTGACAATCCTGGATACAATTTTTACCAGTTCTACAACAAATTGCAAGGACGGTTATTGCATTTGTCTAAGTAATACATTACGATAATGGTAAATTTAAAATCATCTCAAATATACAAACATGGTACTTACATAAAGAAAAAAAAATTCCAGTTTGAAATAACTGAAAACTGTGGACTTCAAATTTAAAATTTAATTTTAAGGTATAAACTCAGTATTATATTTAATTATGTTAGTTTATTATATTAATGAATTATATTCATAATACTTTAAAATAATTTAAAATAATACTCAAAATTATAATTTTTATTTTTTATTTTTTTAAACTAATTTTCTAATTTTAATACCACTGTAAATGATGAATTAAAAATGAATAAAAGCTATAATTTTAATAAAATACACTTTATTTTTATAAAATTTATTTGTGCTAATGGGTTGTAAAAAATTGTTTGCACATATAGGTTATTTATTTTTGTGCTTTTCATTTGCGTTTGGGTTATATTTTGTGTTTATGTAAAAATACAGACATCTAAATTTGATTTCATAATTTAATTTTAATCGTTTTATCTTTTTTGTATTGTAAAATAACATAAAATGCATATTAAGAACGAGTCAAATATAAATTGTTTTTTCTAGAAAATATTCTGTTTCTCTTTAATTCGAATTAAACATAAAAAATATTTGGAATACATTTTTCTTGTCCCATATAGCTCCCATAGATAATTATACTAAACTATGCCCATGAATATAGTCTTATGTGATACACCTATACCTTCATTATGAAAATTGAATTAAAATGTAACTTTATACGAATACATTTTTTAATTTTTAATTCTACTGTTTATTTATTAACTAATGAGGTAGTAAATATTCTAACTATTTATGTTAATATTTGTTGAAGACTAAATCATCAGCTTAAAATTAAAATAAAGTTTTGTATAAGTATAGACGTAAATGTATTACATTAACTAAAAAAAAAATCTAAAATAATTACAAGTACTTTAGATATCATAAGAAGTATGTAAATTAATTGTAATTAAGATGAAAGTTTATATATACATGAAGATATAATTTACATTATTTTAAAATTTTTACTATAAAAAATGATTTTTTTAAAAACCAAATAAAACTTTAACCATATTGTAAAATTTCAAAGATAGTGATAATGAAATTTTATAGTCTTAAATAAGTGTCAATTGCATCTCATAATATTAATTTCCTATCGAAACATTAATTATAAAATTATTTACATTAAAAAACACATAATTCTATACATTTATATTTAATTATAGACAAACAATTATTGATAACAATATTTTATAGATAATAATTTAATTAAATGTATGGAAAAATATTTAGATGTGACCTGAATACAATAAAGATAAAATAAATAAGATTATCCACAAAACTAGTTGTGTGGAATAGTAATTATTATTTTAACAAAACACATATAGGTATAGTATAAAATATCTAAATATACCACAGAAAGCAAAAAATGTCAAACAGAAACAGAGCCAGGTTATCATATGGTTTAATATTTGACTATCCTACCAGGTTAACGAGTTCAACAACCTGATGGTGCACTGACAATGCGAATACGCTATAAGAGTCAAATTCATGCCCCTCCCTCTATTCCATGACCACATTTTATTTACCTGTCCCACACACACATACACACGCATGCGCACGCGTGCACACACACACACACACACACACACATACATATTTGCATATATTTTAATAACTTTAAATACATACACTTATCCTTTCAATTCCTTATTTGTAATCATGTACAATTTGTACTTTTAAGAAATCTGGAATGCAAAATTTTTTTTATTAAAACAAGCTGTTATTTCGATTGTTGAAAAAAAAATAAAAAAAATAAAAAGTGTGACTAATGCCAATAAAGCACATGCCATTTGCTTGTCTTACAATAGCAATATAAAACATCGACAGTTATTAGAGAGCAAAAGGATAAAATGTGTTCTTTTCGACTTTTTTTAAAGTTAATGTGTTAAAAGTCAAATTTACAAGCATCGATTTCATTCGTAGCCTGTTTTATTGTATATATATATATATATATAAATATATATATTACGGGTATTGTTAACATTTGGATAAAATCGATTTTAGCCGGATAATACAATATTAGCCATATGAAATAATTTGCTGCCATGAATATTATTAAATGTTGGCTAATGTTAACATTAATCGGTTAATATGATACTAGCCAATAACTTTTGGATAACGTCTTAACAATAATAAAAATGTATCATGCATGGGATAAAATAATTTTAAACTTTTAACAATATTATAAATATATTTAAGATACAAAAGATATTATATTAATCGTATTATATAATAAAATTATTAACTATTATTGAACTACATAAGTTTATTTTTAATGAATTACTTTCTTTTAATACAACATTAAATGGAGTATTTTATTCTATATTTTCAATTATTTTGTAATATTAAAAATATAGGATTAAAGTGTTATCCTTTATTACATGGCATACTTGCATGCGATTTTGAATTGCACAAAATGCTAGATAATTTACACTTGCATCGATTGGTGTCACATTTTACCTTACATGATACTCGTATATATACATAAATATTGGATATTGGCTATTACCTACATACCTAGATATGTATTTCATGCAATCATTATTATGATTATATTCCATTAATTTTTCACTTTATCGTTTATATAAATTGTTAAGATAAGTTATTATACTCTGACAGCTGACGCTTTATTATTGTGATACTGTAGTATAAAGAATATTTATACAAAACTCTTACCCATTCTATTTAATATAAAACTTTTCAATTTTAAAATAATCCAAAACTGACTGTTTAACATTAATATTATAAGGATAATGTTGATATTTCATGACTATAAGCAAAAAATTATACATTAGCCAAAAGGCATAGTTAATGTAGACTATATCCGGCTGAGGTCGATTTTATCCAAATGTTAATATTACCCGTAACATATATGTATATATATTGACTCTTTTATTGCCGACTGATGATTAAATCCATGAAAAAATGCATTTTTTGGTTGTATTTTAAAATAGTTAAAAAAATATACCAATAAAATTAAAAAAAATTATTCATGAACACTTGTTCGTTATACCATGAAAATCATTTGGCGCACGTAACCTGTTGTTAGTCAAGTTATTTAAAAAAAAAATTGTTTTCAAATATGTGACATAATATTTTGGAGATAAATGTGTAAATAATTAACATTTTATCGATTTCTTTTCAGCCTTAACCATAAATATTATGGACTCACCACCCCACACATTCAGTTTATTTTTGAATTGTCATGATTATTACCGTTAAGACAGCGTGCTTACATTTTTTTTATAAAATTAAATTTCCTCTTTGATGAATTTTAGAAAACATAAAAATAACTTTTATTGTATACAAAAAGTACACATTTTGCGAAGTGTTTATTGTTTAGAAAAAAATTAAATAATACAATTCAATAGGACTTTAATGAAAAGGTTAATACCAAAACATGTAAAGCCGTTTTAATGTGAATAAGTGCAATTTATATAAATTAATTAACAAAACAGAATATGATTAAATCATTGATATTTTAAAACTGACGAATTTCGCCTTTTTTCGGTATAACCTATTGAATAATATTCATGTTTAATTAAATTGTATTAAATTGAACATATTCGAACTACGAAAATAATTGGAAGGAAAGGTTATTCAAATTGAATTATGTTCAAATATATTATAAAAATATTATATTTTTTAGATTTCCTATGTAATATTTACTGAAATGCGTATCTAAAGAACAATTTTTTATGATAAGAGACCAAATATATAAATATGTGTAATAATATATATCCTCAGGGGCTTGAGTTACAATATAAGTAAAAAAAAAAAAAATAACGGTAAATTATTTTCATATTTTTACTTTCAAAATAAGGTCCATGGATATATTGAATGTTTTCATTTGAAGTAAAAATAAATTTAATTAGTTTGTTAATAATTATAATATAATTATTATGGTATTTTGGAAATATTTTGTTTACATTTAAAAATGTTAATTGATAATAAGCAATTCGGTTTTGAGAGTGATAAAGTTTCTTTTCTTAAAATTAGATAGACTTCCTTCACTATTTTCCAAAAGAAAAAATAAACGTTATCTCACTTCAAATTTACATTATATTTACTGTTCATTTAAGTTGAGTAATGTTTTCAAACAATTATTAGGAACATATAGGTAATTACAAATTGTCAAATAGTTCAAATAATTTGTTTTTTCAATAGATCGAATGTTAGTGAAGTATCAAAATATATTGAAGTATTTTTTTCGATTTTAAGCCGAAAACATGGATAAATATTATTATTTATATAGTTATAAAATTTATAGTAATTAGAATTAACAAAACAAATATTATACATAATTAATAAATTATAATAACTAACTGGTAAATGAAATAACTAGTTATGATATGAGTTGTATTCAATAATATTATAATTAATCATACCAACGTCAAAATGATAATGAAAATAAAATTGTTGATAACATATGTGTTATATATTGCTTTTAACCAAAATTAGTAATAGTATTTAGGAGCTGAAAAAAATAAAATTATCTAAAAGTAAAAATTCTGTTTATTTTTATATTTCCTTATTTTTGATAATATTATTAAAATTTAATTTATTTAGTCACTTTAACTCTGTATTATAGTTTTTAAGTAATGGAACAGATTTTTCTATAGTAACTTAATTTAACAGATAGACTTTGTCTAATTATTTTTTAAACAAATAAATGTAATTTATAACCAAGCGAGATTTTCATAATACTTAAGAACAAAGATATTTTGATTTTAATATAGACAGAATTCAATTGAATGAATATGTTATTTAGAATTTATTGTGAAAAATAAATAAATTGGTAATTAAAAACTATGTAGGTTGGTTGTTTTCAATTATTTTTTGTAATATTCGAATTAACAAAAAAATGTCATCACGTAATCAAAAATCATAAAACTTTTAAGTTACAAACATAATTTATAACTGTCTGATAAGACGGCTGTCACCCATTTCCTTGACCTAAATGATTCTTTATTCTTATGAGTTGATATAATAAATTATGCAAACAAATAGGTGTATAATATGGTCAGTCAATTTGATAGTATTTATTGATTATTTTCAGTAGGTAGTATAATAGAGGGAGTTATGATAACTTAAATTATTCACTAAATTTTTTATTAAATAAATTTAATTTAATAGCAAAACATGGGGAATAATTTAAATCAAATTAATAATTTAGGAATATTTAGCGCAGTAAACAAATATTCCATTTGTTATTTTTTTGACACCATTATTTCTTTGATCTTTTGTATACGCTGAATGACTAATAAATAGAATACGCATAGAAATATCATTCGATTGAATAACATCTAAAATAGAAATATCTAGTTCGTAAATAAACTATTTAATGGTAAAAAGAAAAACGAAATGAAATCCCATGAAAATAAACTGTTGATACTAGTTATTTTTTTTCATGCTAATTTTAACTGTCAATTTTCAACATAAGCTATATCTATATTTTTATTTTAAAACATATCGGTCGAAAAATAATTTTAAATTTATGTTACAGATAAATTTAAAATAAAATAATATGTATATAGTGGAAATATCAGTATAATAGTTAATAAGACATAAAGTATTATATCATTAAAATTATAAAATATTTAAAGGTGGTAATGTTTAATAAAAAATATTATATTTATGAATGATAAACCTATTAAAAGATTTTTTTTAATGCACTTGACCATGAAATTGTATTATGAAACAAAATATGATGGAAGACACATACAATTTTTGAATGTAGAATCAAAGTGGCGACTGGAAAACAAACGATAAGATACTATAAGAATCTGTCTCAAATACAATTTTTTTAAAAATGATATCATCAATTCAATCGATTGAAAAAATATCAATTTTTACAATATACGTAACTTAAAATTGTTTAAATATTTTTATGAGATTTAAAATGTTATGGTTAAACAAAACAAAAAAACTGGTGTGACTAAACAATTCGTAAGTTAACAATAAACTCATACTAAAAATTAAATAATATTTTACATTAAAATTTTAATGACCTTGCATAACAGTTTATTTTATTAAAAAGGTAAAATCAATTCTTTAAAATAATATATGGCGAATCAAAGAATAAAACGGATAGAAATACGGATAGAAGTAATAAATCAAATTATTAAATTCCAGACATAATTGTATTATATTTTTAAAAACATTGTAATATTATATTATATTAGCTACTTTTTCTAATCGTTAAACATATTAAATTTCTAACATTTTTGAAAGTATTTTTTTAAGATAAAAAAAAAATTAACATTCTTCATCATATGGCATGTTAGATAGATAAAATTATTTTAGATTAACGCCAAGGATGAGATGTTATCAATTCTGTTAAGTGATATTTATCGTTTTTAAAAAATAACTCATTTTAATATTAAATACATGTACTCTAATGAATATTATATTTTATTAAAGTCAAAAATGTTTTATTAAAGATTTTTTAAAGATTTAAATTATTTTTAATAATAAATCTATAATTAAATATTATAAAACAGTCAAATTCAATTAGATTATTATTGTATTTGTTCTTCAAATAAGTTTCTAAATAACCAAAAAACTAAATATGTAATGAATCAAATGGTAAGTTTTCTTAATCTAGTGTAATACATTAAAAAAATATATTTAACATAGTATATTAATTATGCAATACAAACTATTATTATAATTTGTCAGTTTACATATAGAAGAATATCTTGTACTATTTCGTTATCTTGTTTTACGATTAAAGTATTATAATAATATTAATTTATCGTATAGAACACGTATTCTAGATAAATATAAAATAATATTTAAAAAAATATAAATAAAATATATTTAATTTAATTTTGAAATAACCACTTACCTAGTAAATATAAGTACTGCGTAACATAAAATAGCAAACTAAACTCGCAATCATAAGTGTTCTAAATTTGTATTTTACACCATGATTCGGTAGTATTTGATACACATCAATTGAACACAATCGAAAAAAAATATTTATATAACTAATATCATAGTGTAATATGAATATAATATTACGGTATTTAAGTATGCAGTAATGAAATGTGTCAATAACTATAATGTAATATATTATAAGTATTTTGAACATGTACAATAATGCTTTGGCGATATATCGGTAAACCATACCTATAAGTTATGAACAATCAGGCATTAAAATATGATGTTAGAATGTACAGGTTATTGCAATTGTGGAATCAGTTTATTGGAACTACGTGTCAATTAAACAAATGACGGTTAAAAAATGAGTCAACAAAATGAATCATAGTCAACGAAATGTGTTATTCAGATATTTATTTTAATGTTTAACCCTGGAGTTTAATTTTATTCCGAGACAATAACTTAAATAGATAATATTTAAGATTTGAGAACTGATTAGGGAAAAATGTTTTCAGATTTATATATATTTATTTATTTGTTTATCATTATTATTTTTTTTAATAGAAGATAATATGACCTGATTAACATAACCATTAAAACTGTATGAATCATATCAGGAAAAAAAATACAAGCACTTAATGACACTATCGATTATTTCTGAAAAATCTTTGGTCATATTCTTTAGTCAATACTTATAACTGTTAGAGCGAAAATTGTCCTAGTTTGATAAAAAAAAAGTTGAAAATTGTATATAGATTTATTTATATTATGTATAGATGTATTATGGTGAATATTTACGTACAATCAGTTGTTGAAGTGTCCCTGAACTAATATGCGTGCAAAAGTTAGTGATATAATAATTGAAAATTCAAGCAATTAAAGGAGTTTTCTCTTGCCAATAACACTCATGGCCGAAATGATCGAAGAGAATGAACCTCTTCTCTGTTATTGAATGAAAATGACGAAGGTATTGGTAGAACAATTTGTATTTTTAAACAGACGAATACACGCATTGTAGCTAACCGAATTTATTTACGATTTTCTTTGATCATGTAACACCACATATTTATAAAAATAAAAACACGTTTACTTGTAATTAATAGAAACTAAAGAACTATGAATTTTTCTTAAGAATTAATTTTATATTTTATATTTAATTTTTTGATTTTTATAATTTTATAATTTTTTTATTAATCTTTATTTTTCATTTAATTTAATTTTATATTTTCTAAGGATATTATTATAATTTTTACCATTTCAATGTTTGTCTTTCAATTAGCGAAACTATGCATGTACTGTAATAATTCAATCATTTTAGCTTAGATTTATTTTTACTTTTAAGTAATAGTAATGATATTGACAAATTAAATTAAATTATCCTCTCAACACATTACTCAGAAATCAAAGTATACATTATCACAAGAAACAAATTTGTGTTTAGTAGGCTTAATGTATATGTTGTAATTTGTAAATACCAATACGGCTAAAAAATATACATGTTAAGAAAAGTATTATGATTTTTCTTAAAAAATTAATTTCTTTTTTAAAAATGTGTGATCGATGGTCGTTTCTATGTATATACTGCTTATGTTTTGATCATACTTTAGGGTGAGTTTTCATGGTTGAACCCGTTCATAAAAGGTTTATTGATTTACGAACTTGTCTGATAAGATTAATAAACGCTATGAAAACGAATAGTAGGTACATTTAAGTAAATGCAATGAAAACCCAAGAAAATCATTTTGATTATTACACTCGTGTAAGTTTTCAATAATAATAATAATGAAATTCGATTAATATAATTTGTACAATATTTTTTACTAACCGACACGTTGATATTTTTATGTTTTCGAGTTCATGCAGAATTATGTTTTTATAAAACAGTCGGCTGCGGGATAAATGTCGAGTCGTAGCAATGCTGAAAGGGATTTTGAAAGACCTGTGACGATTGTGCGCCACGAAATAGACGTAATAAATCGTAATAATTCTGATAAGCGCACACCATTAAATACTTCAACACAGCGACCGTATTATATTATATTACGTGTGTACGCGCTAATATGTCGATCACGTATTATGCGTGATTTTTTTATTTTTACTCGTAATGTATACGACGTCTTGCGCCGCGCGGGTCCTGTTTTCCGACATAGCCATTACGCATTAAATATATGTTTTTTGTTACATTTCTTTTTTTTTTTTTTTTGTGCGCTGTACGTACTACTCTACGCACTAATTATTGCTATTACTATTGCTATTACTTATAGTCATTGTATCGCGTTCGGAACGCGGTTCTGCCGACACAGACTTACCTTGAGGACTTTCGAAGTAACCCCATAGCGGCAACCCGATGGCCGTAGCGGCTAGCGCGAAACACGCGAATCCTAGGAACGCCACCCCGGACGAGTACAACGCTTTACTCTTGTTTGGATCGGCCATTTTACGCCAAACCTCATGGTGTTTCCAGACGCCTCTCCGTTGCCAGCGTCACGTGCGAAACCGCGGTCGATAGCTGTATCATTCAGCAGACGTCCAGTCCGCCATTGCGCCGCGTCTGCAGCTCTCCGTCCGTCCGTTCAGCGTCCGCACCGGCCATGTCGACGTCGGGGTCATCCGCGCTGCACAAGAAAACGGGAGCGGGAAATTAGCAAATGATGAACAAAATTACGATTTACATTCAACTCTAATCGATTCTCCGTGTAATGTTGTCGTTTCAGTTTCAGCGTTCGCCCTCTCGGCGCGCACGGGACACGCGTTGCTTTTAGCCGTTTTCGTTTTGTCGGAACCGTGCGCAGATTCGGACGTACGCAGTCGAACGAAGGTCGCGCACGAACGTTATATCCGTCGTCACGGCGCGTAATATCACTAATAGACAAGCCCCCCACTCCGCCATCTCACCGACGCATTGGAATTCGCTAATTGTCATATACACACAACGTAACAGATAACATTTTAAAACGAATTCTCGATCGCACGGTCTCGTTGAACACAATATCGCAATGCGAACGCGCAAGCAGTACACGGCAAACGGCCTAAGACCGGCGGTCGTTCGTGCCGCACGCTAAATTTCAAGCAAACCTACGCGCCGTGTCGTAAGCCAGCCTGTCGGCAGTTACCCAATGAGCCTAAGTACGTTCGACGAATACGACGTTTTCGAAACCCATATCTTTGGAAGTGCTACGGAATCGTTTTTATCCCCCCGCATTCACGGCACAAATCGATTGTGTTCACAACGCGCGGGCGGGTAACGTTTTCGTTGTTGTTCTCGAATCCTGCTACGGACAAGATCGCATTGCTCGGAGCTTTCGAATTCCGCCGTGCACCCGGTGCCGCAGACGCACGCACAATTTCGAACCCCGAGCGGGCGACGGGCGCGACAGCGGGCGCACGTGCAAACGTTATAACACCGTATCACATTCGGACGGACGGTCGGTCGGTGGGTCGTACCGGTCCGCGGTATCCGGTGACGTCGGCCCGTGCATGCGTATATACATGTATATACGTTTACGGTGTACATAGGTACGCGAGCAGTATACGCGATATTACGTCACGCGATACCGTCCGAACTGGTTTTCACTCTTTTTATTATTATGTGTACAAAACACTATGCACGTACCGTGCACGCGCTTTTTATACATTATTTTATTCACATTCACCGACTTCCCCCGTCCCCCATCCGGTCCCGTACGCCAAAGCAGACCTCGCCATCGCCGTCACAGCAAACTAATACACGTCGTATAATAAAAATAGTAATAATAATATTATAATATGCCTGCAATATCTTTCGCTGAACGCGTCGTAGCCGCTGTCGGCGAAACGAAATACCACCGCAAGGTGTACACACTGATGATGCGATGGCGAACGACCGTAGAACTATTAAAAAATGTTTTGTACGATAATAATAATAGTAATAATTCGTATTCATTGGTCGTGTCTCCATGTGCGAACAGGTACAGATGTGTCGCACAGCTGTTGTTTTTTTTTTCGCACAGCTGTTGTTTTTTTTTTTTTTTTACACTAAATTTACTTAACACACTGTTGCCCAACATCGTTTATTCTTCGATATCAAATGTTATATTTGATCCGTGCCGTCCGAGTTAAAGATAGGGTGAAGCGGAAAGATACCATTTAACAACTATTGTTTTGGCGTACGCGCATTACGTGCACATTTGTAACACGTGAACACCGAACAGCAACAAAACCAAAGTCTCGGTCCGTAGGTACAGCGCAATACGTCGTTTTGTGCGCGCGCATACAAAGACATTTCAAATTAAATTTAAAAAAAAAATAAAAAAACGCAAGTCGCTAATGATATAATATTATACTCGGACAGTTTATTTTATTTATTATTTACAATACGGGACGAATTCAATATAAAAATGATTGATAATAAAACAAATAGACAATTCACAGAAGAAAACGGTTACACAGCTTATATATATATATAAGTATACAGACAAACAAGTATTAGCAAATACAATTAAAATTTATAATGTTTTAGTTATAATAGAAACGGTTATTTTACTCTTGGTAGTCCGCAATATTATCTATTTGTGTTGAATTCATTATATTGATGCAACTGTTGAGTAAGTGGTAGTCGAGAAGTGAAAATCGTAGTGGACGAATGTACCTATAGGTTTTGAAAACGAACATTTACGAAGCACGAGGATTGAAAAACAGGCATCACTTAACTTCAGGTTTCGTCGTAAGTGTTTGATAGTGCTCTCATAATCTAATAATTATTACAACAACTCATTACTATTGTTTGCCATTGGCGCCCCGAAATAGTTTTTGTTACGAATATTATTCCGTTATTTTTTATGTTGTGTTAATGATGATTTTTTCTAAGATTAGATTTTCCACCATTCCAAAAAACATTTTGCCTAATGAGTAATTTCGAAACCCGTATCGTTTTACCGCAATACTATAAAATACGTAGCGTTAAAACATTTGAAATAATATGAGATAAGGATACTCTGTATAATGACTTTGTTAAAAATATAAACGTATATAATAATAATAATAATAAAAAATAGACGTGAGTGACGATGCATTTGGTCTGTGGCCACTGTTGGTGAAAGTATGCTCGTGCTCGTGCGCCATTCATCAAAACAGAATCACAAACGACTAAAAGACTGGGACAAAGACAAAATTTAAACACTTGCTTCGTGTATTTTTTTTTTAGATAAATCACATACATGTATCAAATGATCCAGCAATATCCACCTATGAAGAAAAATCATTTTTAATTTAAATTTACGCATATAATTTTTAGTTTAAGAATAAATAATTTAAAAACACTAATAGATCTAATTTTTCTGGCACATTTATATTATTTTTTTAATATAACCATGGTTTAAATTTATTGAAATAAAATGTTGGTAAATTCACATGTATCTGATCATTGAAATTTGTATGTGTTAGATGTATGTGTTAGAAATACAAAGTTCATGAAATGTAAATTTTACTTTTAAATTTTATCTGTATAAAATGTATTGTTTGAAGAAACAATTCAAACTAGTAAGTTCATCATTTAAATGCGTATTGTGTTATAATTAAATACAAGCCATGAAACTATTTAATTTATTTTTTAAAACGAAGACTTGGTATTACAAGTTTAAATCGTTTTTTTTTGACTTTTAATTATTAATTACTTAAAAAGTCACAAAAGACCACAAACACAATTATAGCTTATAAAATTTAAATGTATTTAAAGACACTTAGTATAATAATTAGGTAAATAATTATAAGTTAATAATGTCTACTACAACGTGATTTTAGCGTAGAAAATATTGCAGACAATGCCAGTGATATTAATCTATTGTACAGATAATAATAAACAATTAAAAATGTTATATTTATCGGGAAAAATTAATAGTGAATAATTATGATTTTATGTTTAAAGGGAAATGCTTTTAACAATAATGTACAACTGCGCCTTAGGAAATTCATTTGTTTGACTTGAAGTGAGATTTTTTCTTCCTGTTACTGCGAAAAATACCATAACGGCAATAATAAATACTATTGTCAAAAATGCGACAAAACTGAAACTTTATACTATACGAGTACACGTACCAACAAAAGTCACAAAATTACGTGAAACTAATTTATGACGTCAATATTATCATCACATTTTCCAGTTTAAAATTCGTTTAATATGGCAAATTGTTTAAAAAATACACGCGTAGGTATGTTAAATTGTATTTGTGTTTTCGAAGACACTTATTACTACTGTTTCTCTCTCGGTGTATTATAATATATTATAATGGGCGCGCACAATAAGTAGCTAAGGTACGTTTTAGTCGTTTAACCCGACGAACGCAATATATTAACCCCAGCCCACTTACACTGACATTCTTAATTGCCTATACACCTTTATTAATACAAGTGATGTTTCGTTATGTAGCGTCAAAGGCTATTAACAGTTAATTATAGTCACAGTTGTTCCTGAATCGTTCTCGACTGAATATCTAGTAAACTGTTGTAGACCATCTACATTTACACTTATCACTAAATGGACATTTTTTTATTTTTATTTATTTTTTTTATTGTAATTTATTATAATAAATTATGTACGAGTATATTAAAACATTGGTTAATGCATAGTATATTGACGTGCTGAAAGTAATATATTGTTCTGAATATGGGATATGTAACTATAAATTACTTCTTGTCTTAAAGGAAATCTGCTTAGAAAAGAAATTATCCATTCATTACATTAAAACCAGATATTAAGTATCGATGATGATGGTAATTAATTTACTACTTATTTATCATCATTTTATGTATTTTGTTTTATTAACTATACCTATTTGCACGTTGTACGTAATTTAAAACTTCAAATAATACTTTATAGCAAAACAGAAGTCTTTCGTTGATTATTAAATTTCATTAATATGCACAATACCAATAATAATAACAATAAATTGGTTAAAAATACTGCATATTTACGTTTTTAGAATTCAAAAAAACTTTCAATAATTGTTTAATCATTTATTTTTAACTGTAATAGTGAAATAGTTTCAAAATTAAATTGATTGGATAATATTTGTAAATAAAATTTGAATATAAATTTTAACGTTATAAAACATGTAATTAAATATCATAATATACTAGTTGTGTAAAATAATTTCAAATTATAACTATATATTAATTTAATTTATTTCATTTTATAAATAATTATATTTCTAATTCAAACATTTTTTATGAATGATTAACAAAAACAGAGTATTTCAATATTTCAAAATTATCAAAATTCATGTAACAGCAATTTTCTTAAATTAATATGATCCGTATTAAATTTATAAGGAAAATTTATAACTGTTAAATTGTACTAAAACTATGTGTTATTTAAATGTTTAGATGTTTATTTAGATGGTGATTTATATATACATTTTAGAAAATAAAATAAATAACTTTTTACTACATAATTCATTTTTCTATTAAAACCGTTAGCTGTTCAAGAATTTAAAGATTGAAATATTTTTAAGTAAAACTCTTTAACCGAGGATTATTTAAAGTTTTATAAAAATTACATACAAACAACATATCATATGCATTTGACAATAAGATTCAACTACTAAAAATTGCGATGCATAAATCTCAAATTCATAAATTTTTCAGATCAACTATATGATTCCAACTATATTATTTCAAATTAATTATTTTATATTATACGCATTTGTGTTTTTATTATTTTTTTAACTACGGCAGTTGACAAAAATCAGTAACTTAATTTACAGACTATATTCATTGCGATGTTTAAAATATGTTTTAAAAATAAAATATACAAGTATCGGGTATTTTTAAACTTGTTATATTTATTACTCCCAGATAAAAAGTTTTATTTTAAAATATGTTTTTAATAACTAAATTGTATTAAACAATTTTTATTCGAGATATTTACTGAGAACTTATAGGCTGTTATATGATTTTCAGTAGTCAACCATTAAATCCTTATTAAAAGAAAATCTAAAAATTAAAATTTCACAAATTGTTTTAAATTAAATGCTGCTTCATAAATTTAATTTATTTTAGGAAATTTAATCAACTTGCGGTGATGACTTACAACTTAATGAATGTTGTAATTACTTAATTATTATGATTTGCTTCTTAAATATAAATATTATAAAAACAAGAAATAGATATATCTACAAAGAAAAATATATTATTTTTCTTATTTCTATTAAAATAGAATTTGTAAAAAAATAACCATTATTTCATGAATGACTAATTATATTCACTTTCAAAACCATAAAACAATTATTAAAACTGACACTTTTTACAGAAACCTATTTTAATATATAATTATTTTTCCTAGAAAATTCTTTTCGAGCCTGTTTCGATTGGACATACGTAGTTACGTAGTAAAAACAAATAGTTTTTACTAAAATTACATAACATATTGTCAACGGTTATTCTGAAAGCTATGCATGTGTTAAATATTAAATTTGTTTTTTAAACAAAATACTACTTGAATGGTTCAAGGTTGTTTATTATACATAAGTAAACTATTACAATAAATAATTTAATAATACTATTAATTAATATATACATTAATATGTGTACTAATAACACTAATATTTTTTTGGTGTATAACTTTATATTTATATAATGAGATTATTTTAAAACTTTATTCGAATCAAAGGCGAAAAGAAAAACCAAAGTCAATCAAGAAAATAGTGCTCTTTAGTTATAGTAGGACTAACTATTAAATTTCGGAAACAATTTTTTTTATTTTTGGAAATAAAACACATTCATATTTTATAAATCATATATTCGTAATTTAAAGTATCAGTAAAAATACTTTTAAGTAGTTAAACCTGTTTAAAAGTATTAAAGAAAAGCATTATGTGTGTATATCAATGAGTACACTGATATAAACTATGTATACATTTTAGTAACTGCTTTTAGAGCAGTCTTATGTTTTATTATTCTTTACATATTTAGAATTTAAATATTATTTTTTATTAGTGTCTAAATTGTTAAGAAAAACTGAAGAAAATGAATGATTACAATTATTGAGTTGCAATAAAAAAACCTTAATACATAACCAATATATGGCGTATTTTCAATTTTTTTGTGCGAGGAAGAGGTTAACATTTTTCTAAAAATAAGTGATTTTATAATATCATAAGAAATATGCATAAGGTTTAAAATAATAACTATATAATTATATTATTACTATTAAAAATATAAATTAAGAGTTATTTACAATCACATGGTTTAAATTATTGTTATCTTCCTTCATAGCAAGTCATTTGACATTATAACTTTTGAAATTTTTCTTTTTTTTTTTTTTGAGGTGCGGCGAGACCTGGAAACCCCCCAAACATATGCTACTGTACATTATAATGTTTAATGATATGTTCTAATAAAAACGTAATAATAATAATCTATCTGCTATGGTATGTAAAATCGAATGGTATATGTTTATTATTGCACTTGAATACAAAGTTTTAAGTTTTAAGTTCAAATTGACTATAGTAAATTGTTTTTAGTTTACAACGTTTCTCACTTTTTATAATTTGAATCTAGCATTATAAATAACCTTAAAATTTTTGATTGCTTAAAATGCATTAAATTGTTCTAATTACGGTCTAGAAAAATTCCAGTAAAATGTGCAGCACATCGTTTAGTTGATAAACGCGACGGTAGACGTTCGCACAGAGAAACACATACGTTGGAATGAAACATTTTTCCGTTGATGATTGAGAAAGTAAAATTGTCCATCGTTATGCTCAATTGACAATTATTGGTTACTGTTGTATAGGGCAAAAAAGTAGTCGGAACCAACTCGATTACGTAAACTCGGTCGCATATCATCCGGATTGTGCGTGTATAAACGATTCGCGTCAAATTAACTAGTTACCTAACCCCAATGTAACCCAACAAACGTAACGGTCACAAGTGAATAGGTATAACTGAAAATATTTATTTGGTCCGTTGGTCAGCATAGTCGACATGTCGTCAACTGTAAACATAATATACTGAGACAATACGATATTGATGTTAAACGACCGTCATTGACCAATAGTCATTACGTTTTATTGAGTTATTCGTAGAAACAGATCGAGTTCAATTGGTTTAGACGTTCGTCCAATCATATACGTACGTGTAGAAATTATTATTGTCGATTAACTCGAAAAAACCGTAAGTATGTACGAAACAGATAATAATTATCTAATGGGAAAGATAAAAAAAAAACGTCATCGAAAATAATCGTTAATATATTAGTCACTTGCAGTTCGATAAATGTTTCGCGTGAAATTAAGTAAGTATTCGTTTACCTCTTCGAGAGAAATATTTTCAACACATCGGGTATGCAAAAGGAAGTATAATAATAATACGTTCCTATTTCTCTGTCCGTATGTACGAGTAACATTGCTTGTGCAACATGCATTTTTTTTTCTTTCGTCGCATTTCTATCACGGTTTATTACGTCTGTTTCGATTTCCTTGACTACCTCAACCTAGTTTCTTTTATTCCATTAACAGTAATTTCAAAGTAGATACTTCTATACATTATAGTAACCTTTTGTCAATGAATTCATTTTCATCACGTAACACGTTATACATCCGTCCAAATATTTACGTTTCAACAACATACTGTTATTAACATATCATTGCCCGTTGCGTATAAAAGATATAATCATAGTTTGTATGTATGAACGAAGAATCCATTCGGTTGCGGAATTAAAAAAAAGCACTTTTTATCTCAGTTGTCCTAGGTCAATGTTATGGATTAGTTTATTGAAGTCGTTCGTGCACAGTTTCAACAAGAAAACAAAATATTTGCCCTGGTGTTATTTATTGAAATGGAACCTATACAACCATTTGAATTTTTCAGTTTTATTACGAATTTGTTAAGCCGATTTTTGCAATGCGAACATTTTCAATTAAACCAAAAACGGTACACTTAATTGGAACAATTGTACACGGTAAAAATGCAGTACGTTTGGGCTAATATTGTAAGGGTGATTGTTCACAGAAAATAAAAACGCTAACTACACTAATCTTAAGTAATTACCAACACTATATCCAATCGATCCGAGTCATCGGAGTAAGTTTTACTCCTAATAAGAGTTTTTCGGAAAACAGTCGTATCGGTATGGAATAAATGTCATGTTTTTGTTTCAGAATAAAATATCGCCAGTTTTTAACAATCTCCGAGATACCAATGAATACTGACAAATGTAATCAAAAATGTTTTCGATTGGATAGTATTAGTAATTTTATTTCAAATTTTCCATTACTCAATGAAAACATATAACTTGTGTGATTTACAATTTAAACTAACAAGTAAATGATGATTTCATGAACTTGTCTATAAGTCACAGACGTGAAGCGTTGTTTCGTCATATAATTGATTTGATTAGAATACATTCGGAAAAAAAAAAAAACGGGTACATATTATACATAGCCGAAGAGAAATAAAAAAATGTTGAACAATAATAACAACAATAGCTTATGCAATCGACGGAAAACAATTTGTAAATTAGATACCTCGTTGACGTGATATTATAAACTATGAAATTTTTACACAGGATAACCTCATTACACAGTATTTTTTTAATTTAATTTTTTTATTTTTATTTACACAACGGAGTATACGAGTATTTAAAATGAATAGATTGTGCGGTACAGGACGTGACAGGGCGTAGCAAAACCGAAATTCGACTTAACAATAATAATAATGATTCAATTGTGCACCGTTTGATGGTTTGAAAACGAATGGATTTTAACACGTACTCAACACTCATAAATTATGTACACGAACACCGTTGGCTGGCAGAGAGTTGAGGTCGATAATGCGAACCGGCACGTTCGGGGTAGGACGAAAGGGTGCTGGTGGGAGAGGAGGGGGGGCACTTCGCGGAGGGACGGACGGCAAAGGGAAGCGAACCTGAAGGCGCGTATTACGCGGGCACGCCAACAGAAACAATATTGCATCGGTGCACGCGATCCGCGCGGATCGATCGGATCGCGGCGTACACCGGCATTTCCCGACATCCAGCGTCACGATTGCTTTCGGTCGACACCTCCTTTCCGAGTCTCCGGTGCAAACCCGTCGTCGTCGGACGTTGCCGAACGCGGTCGGAGGACGATCGGAAGTGCGCCGTTGTTGGTGAACGATAAAAAGATCGCGTTGTTGCAGCCGACTCGACCGCAGGGAACGACGGTCGACTTGGCGCGTATTGCGAAACCGCGTGCGTCGACCACTGAGGAGGGGTGGGGGTGGGGGGAGGAACGATACTCGCGCGCGTTTCGAAAAAAAAAAAAAAAAAAGAAAAGAAAAGAAATACCAAAAGCCACTCGGGCCGCGTCGACCGGTGCGTTTCGTTTATCCGTTATTCTTTTCGTCCGCCACTCCGGCGCAATCGATTTCGCCGTTGCGAAGGACGCGGGCAACGGTGGCGGGTACGCACCTGTGCCGCAGCAGACACACGCCTGTCGCGAAAGCACGAGCGCGCGTTCACCGTCAAAGCGGATTGCGGACGGGACGCGGAAAACGGCCAAAAGAACCGCGCCGTATCCCCGACGTGGTGCACGGCGAACCGTTTAATCGTTTACCTGTTCGGGAGTGTCCGCGGCCGGGCAGCCCGCCACCTCCGGTCGATGTCTGCACACCTCTCGATCACTGCCTTACGAGTACACGCAGCCCCGGACGGCGGACACGTTGTCGTTTCGTTGCGCGCGGGACACACGACGAGAGCAAGCAAAAGCACGCACGTACACACACACACACACACACACCACCGACGGCACCACCACGTACTATGCTATGGCTTGAACGACGGGGCCGCGTCACACGTCGCTGGTACACTGCTGGCGAACACTGGTGCGGTCACGGAGTAGGCCAGCAAGCTCTCTCTACGCGCGGCGACCGGCGGTGGGAAGAGAACGAGTGAGCGAGTGAGAAATGAGAGTGAGAGAGAGAGAAACAACAACCTATGCACGCTCGCTACACACGGCAACGAAACAAAACCTGTCCGTTGGTGGGGCAGCGGCGGCGGCGGCGTACACGTAACCAACAAACACACACATGCACGCGCGCGCACCGTCGTGGCGGCGGTCGTCCGGGCGGTTACGCGCATAACATTACGTCGTGGAGAGCGGACGTGTGCGTATATCGTAGCGTTATCGCGCGCGACCGTGCACGTAGGTATACGTGTGCATACGTACTACGTACGGCCACCGCGGCCGAGTGTCGTCGTGCGTTTCCATACCGCTCTTCCCGGCGGCCACGCAACACTGCTGCAGCGGTCGCGTGGCCGGTCGAACGTGACGGCCGTGGTGCATCGGATCACCGTTGCCCACGGCCGAGTGCCCTAGACGACGACGATGATAATAATAATAATAATAATAATAACAATGATCATAGAAATTGTTATGGGAACAATAGAAAACATGGTAATTGTCTTAAACAAATGATTTTCGCATTTTTACGTGGGGCATCATAACTTTCAACAACATACGAATCTATGTAACTGATTTTAATTTTGCATTATTTTTGGATTTAATTTTGCGGTACATTTTGAAGGTGAAGTGCATTTTACTATTTTTTTTTTAGGTAATATCTCTTAATAAATATATAAAAAGAGGAACTCTGGAAAGAATGGAAAAAATATCTAGAGACTTTTCAAACCATTCAATTATTGACCTCTTTTTAATTTAACCATTTCATTCGTAACCCTAACAACCGACTGCCTGGATTTGATCTCCCCTAAACAATGGGTATTCCTGAACAGATCACGATCTTGTCATGGACGCTGCACATATCTTATGAGCAAATGAGGATTAGGGACATAAAAAAGTTACCAATGTGGAAGTGCCAACCAAACGATGACGCATATCGTAGAGGAACGTTACACGTATTATTTCGTAGGCGGATTGGTTTATCTCTACAATATACAGAAGACGGAGCTACAGAACGGTTGGATTTCTTTCTTACTCCATAAATTGTAAAAAAGAAATCGTCGTACTTAATTATTTATTATTATCTACTATCATTGAAAAATAAATGTACTCTATAACCAATGTTATCATTACTATTGTTTCTGTTGTTGGTCCTATTTCTTTATTTTTGTCTTATATATGCAATATTGTGTGATAATGTTCTAAATCTGCTATATACAAGCCGTATATACAGTAATTGTTATGAACTTACAGATCAGTCGATAATTACTCAAGCAGTTGTATCTAGGACGTTTTTTAGTTTGTTAACAAAAGAAGAAAGAATCAGATCGTTGTTGTGTTTCACACATCATAAAAAACTATTACTTTTTTAAAATGTGTTTATTTTTTTATTTTATTTTCTTTCATAGAGCTTTTTTTCATTGGTGTTTTAGGGCATCAACATCCGGGCCCTAGTAACAACAATGCACGCGCGCACCTTGTGCCGCATGACGGCGTAACGCGCTCGACACATCCGACAGTGTAATGCAGCAACAACAGCAGCGGTACGCGTACACGCGCGGAGACCGGACGGCGTGACGCGCAACGGGCTCCCACGCGAGACAGCCGCTGCGAAAATAACGCACGCGAAAACGGATGACGATGTGATGGCGTCGCGTCGCGTTTGACGTACGCATTAAGCTCCGGGCTGTCGGTCGGACGTTTTCGAAACGCACTCGTACGCACACAGCGATTATAGCACAGCCCGTGACCGCGGCAGACATAAGCGGACGCAGTGCTGTTGGCCGAATCGCATTTCGAACGCATCGATTCGGTTTTCGCCCGACTGCTGATAGAACACGTGAATAGCGCACAGTGTCGCGCCTGAGAACCAACGAGCTCGGGGAATGTACGATGGTTTCGACGTGCTCGCGTGTTTCCACGGTCAACTGATCGTTTCCTATGGGTACCTACCTGCGTCGTCGAGGCAGCAGTATAATTATTTCGTTCTGGAGTTCTCGGCACAAGTTCAACGTGTGGACCACGACCGTGCGTCGACCACCGTTAGTCAACCGACATATTTCCGCACCGACACGAAACGAAATTACAATACCGTCGATAAGCTCGTCGTCGAAAACCTTAAAACCAGTTATTTTGTCTTCTCCTTCTTCTTCTGGCTGTCGTCAGGATCCCGTCGCTGGCCCACGAGATATTTGTGTAGCGCACAGCGGAGTCGCGTAGAAATTACATCCGTTTAACGGCCAAATATGCAACTGCGGGTCGCTTGAACGTTTATAAATGTACGTGAAAACGAAATAAAAAAATACTCACACTACGGTTCCGTTCGTATACGGACGTGTACGTTACACAAATATTACAGAGTAAAGAGCAATAACGAAAATATGTGAAATCATTCGGGTTCCTGTTAGTAGGCGCGTAATATTTTTTTATGTGCTTACAATACCTGGTAAATACTCGCTCGATTGTTGGAACGACTAAACATAGCGGGCAATAACGTTATTAGTCGTATATAATCGTCACGATTGTGAGTGTAGTATTATATTAAATAGTTCCATACCACCGGACGGTGGCTACGACATTTGCATAATGTGTGCACACACATTTACCTGTCTTAATACACCTACGGTACGTTATAACAAATATTGACAATCACACGTGAGAATGATATATTACATTTTTTGTCCTGTTACTGTCCAAGTAACTTATTTTATTGAACCGTCCGTGCCACGTAATTCAACGAACGATTAACGCGTAAAATATGTATTTGGATAGTAAATCTCTATAATTATGCACAGCGTACGATTTATAAGTATAAAAAGCGGAATGAAAATGTACACAAATTAAAATAAATTATTGTTTTTTATAACGTAAATACAATTATAAAATTTTGATGTTTAAGTAGGTAACCACATAGTAACCGCAGATCAACCGCAGATTTCTAAACGCTTTATTAGGTAACGACGGCTTATACGGTTATTTGACTATACATTGTGTACGTACATATGTGCATTTACAATTTGCACCGGTGTTACTAAGAAAATTCAAATTAGCTTTTGCATAATTGTCCATAATTAGACATTGTTTCAGGAGTAATTTATTTTATTGATTCGGATATTGAGTTTGCAATTTGTTTGATTATGCGGTTTATGTTATAACTTGTTTAAGTAAAATAATTGCTTCTAATAATTGTTTATTCGAATGGCTTACATATAAGGTAAGTAATATAATCATTTAGATACTATAAATTTAATTTCGTAAATATATATATATATATAATATGTATACAATCTACTACCATTATGCTTTTCTTTTCTATCATAAAAAAATTACTTTTAGAAATTTATAATTATATAAAAATAAAAAAATTGATCTCCTATATAAGTCAGAATAATATCAAGTCAAGGATGTAACTATTGTTGTCAATATAATTGCATATAAATGGGGCTTTATTCTGTTTGTTGAGCTGTTAAAGTATGTTACATGTGTTCATAACATCAAATAGTTGTGGTTTAGTACAGACACATTGTCACAGTCCTTGATGTATCCCGGTACATTATTATATTATTGTTATTATCATGATACCATAAGTATCATAAGTCAAGTTATTACTTTGGCTCGTTTTAATTTTTACCTATCATAAATATATTTACTATTTTTTGACATTTTATGTCTTTTCTTTGGCACATAGAATCGAAAAGCGTTACCGAAAAAGCGTTACATATCTTTCCTTAACAACACCCCTTAGCAACTGTCTCCTAGCAACATTCTAATATTTATTTATTTTTATAATATTATAATATAATATAATATATATATAGTTATAAAATTAAAAAAATTGTATACTAATATTACTAATAGCAATCGTGTCTTTATTTTTTATCAATTACTCTATAAATATAATCTATATATAGTTACGTGCTACATATGATGACAAGGACGGCAAAGACATAAAATATGGTACTTCATTGCAGACTCGTATGCAATATGGAATTTAAGTTTAACTTGATTTGAATAACATAATATAACTTTATAATCTTACTTAGCTTTTAATTTGTTATTTAGTAAATGCTTTTAAACAATGCATACATTTAGAATAAAAAATTAATTTTTTTGTTATTTTAGTAAAATTTTGATTTTGAATAATACGTTAACTGTTGAAAAATATTGTAATGTTGATTATACATAAGGTTTTTTGACATTTAACGATGGGTTTCATTGGCATATTAAGAGATAAAATCACTTTATCCAAAAACGGATTAGAAAATCTGACCTTTAAACAAATTATATTGGGTTAAATTGAAACGTATGTCTTGAATATGAATATATAAATCGGAATCTTTTTTTATGGAATTAACTAATTGATATGAAAACATTTTTTTGACTTTTAATTGCTGTTTTTCACCAACAAAGTAGGTGACTATGATAAATAATTACCTTAAAAATACTCTAATTTACAGTTATCTAAAAACTGTAAAGAAACTCTCTCATATTATTATAATGTTACTTGAATAAAAATTAATTTACTCCAAAACTAGAGCTTCAAATGTTCTCATTTATAACAGGTGACGCTTGAGTAATATTATACAGATAAATTACCACAATTCGCACCATTGTGAACCGTTTATTTAAAAGTGGTTCTCAACTTTTTTTCTTTGTAGTAATATATGTACAAAAATAATTTACTCTCAAAATGTTTTAATGTTGCAAGTATTTATAATTTTATTATAAGATATTCGTAATGTGTATTAGTGTTCATGTTGACGTATACATATTATACGAATACTATATGACTATTTATGTTATATTAACATTAATAAATGTTGATACATTTCTTGTATTTAATAAAATATTATTTTTAAATTGTAAATATCAATTAAAAAATATAGATATAATATATTAATTTCAAATAAAATAGTTTAAAATGACTAAATAACATAACACAAGATGAAACATTGTTTAAAAAAAATAAAAAAAAAAAAAAGAACCGGATGGGCCTCTCTCTGCTGTACAGTTGGGGGTGGAGTGCATCTCGTTTATAGGATAGGTAATTATTATAATGGATTTGTTAAATTTGAATGCAATGATAGATATCATTGTAAACGAATAACGATTCTGAACGGAGTTAATATGTTTTTCTAGGATATAATACATTGTTATTTATAAATATTGTAAAAAGTATATTTTATTTTGAAACGATAAATATATTTTTCAATAAGGATGGGTTGGCAGTTGCATACAGCAACATAGTTTGTCAGTCTAGAATATTATACATTATATTATATTTTACATGTAATTTTATGTCAATATTCGCTGTTCAAACGCTTATAAAAATTGTGCCTCTGGATTTTAATAATTTTTGAATGACAATAAGAACTACTTCTGTGGAATCTTCTATTAAATTTTCAAGTATTTTGTAGGAGCCAAATTTTTTTATCACCGATTATAAAAATAAAATGTAAAAAAATCGAATATTTTAAATGCCTATAAGTGGCTTAAAAATCAATATTATATTTTGAAAAAAATATGACATAAAGGAAATACCAATCTTAACAGCTGGTAGAAATTTCAAAAATCTGCGACTTATACTTCTTGAATTATTACAAATATTAAATATCGTTTGAGAATAAATCGCTATTTTATGCAATTTCGTAAATATTTAAATTCCAAACAGTCATAAAATTTTTTCCTCTAATTACGGTATAAATTAATTTAAAGATTTTTGAAGAGTAGCTTATAGATAACCTAGTGTTAAAATTTTGAACCTTATGTATGAACAGAAAAAATTTTATGAATTTTTATCTACAAAATAACTTGCAAATTTTCGCAATTTTTACATATTTCGTATAAATTGGAACTTTGAGCACTTATAAAAAATTGTGACTTACGATTTTAGATTTTTTTTTATCAGTTAAGGAACAACTTATAAGAAAGCTTGTATTAAATTTTCAAGATTTTCTGGCCGGCCAAAAAAATTTTATCGTTATTTTAAAAAAAAAAAATGAAAAAAATTGAAAATTTCAATTGTCTATAAATAGCTCAATAAAAGTCAAAAAACTAATTTAATGGTGTATAGAGAACGCTAATCTTAACATTTAGTGAAAATTTCAAGTATTTACATCGATTAGTTTTTGAGTTATAGCAAAATAAAAATTTTGATTTTGTCGAAAACTGGTTTTGCGTAAAAACTCCCGTTTTTCCCTTATTTTTTTAGGGGTTTTCTCGTCGAATTTAAAAAATAATGAAAATTTTTTACTTTTGACCCCCCAAAGTTCCAACTAGATTCACTTTCCTTTCAGAAAAGTTGCTACATAAGCAAATCGAAGCATTTTTACTGCCAAAAAAGGTGTCGTCAGACACAAAAATAAAATAAAAAAAATAAAAAAATAAATTAAAAAAAAAACACACATCATTGTAAAACCAATAGATTCCATCACTCCGTTCAGAATCTAATAATGGTAATTTCATACAACAAAACAGTTATTAAAATAGTAACAAAATTTTGTTAACAATGTATCGTGCACATGATCAATGTGATGAAGATTTTATTATTTAACGTAACACGTATTAAAGCCATTAAAATCCGTATCATATTTGCTTTTGAAACGAGGGATTAAAAATAGTTATTTAGCTGTAGAAAAATAAGAAGGTAATTTGAGCTAGTAAATCTGAAAAAATACGAACATCTCTAACAGATCAAAAATAAATAAAACAATGGTGAATTTCCGTCAAAGATTAAGAGAGTTAGGTACTTATATCGGATTCCGAACAATACTACTTAACTTCCTAGAAACTTGATGTATAATAAATGTTTCAGTATAAATGCCACTTTTTTGGGAACACGAATAATACTAAAAATTATCGAGTACTTACTTATATGCTATTAAAAATATTTTGAAACAAAATCAATAGTATAAATTTTAACAATTTATATTTTAAATTTGTTTAAAATATAAACTGTCGGTGTGTGCAGAGGAGATATGATTGACCGAGTAAAGTGGAGGTATAGGACAAGGGTGGCCGACCCCATATAGTTGGGAGGAAGGCGAAGTAGAAGAAGAAGAAGAAGATATTTTAAATTTGTTGCTAGTTACTAAAAATAATAAATAAATAAAAGCTTAGCTTGGAGTATTATTGTATTTGAAAATTACGATCGGTGTTCAATTACAAGTGTAACGTCATGTATAATTTATACAAAGTTATTAAAAAATATAATTTTCAAATAAAATCAATTTTATTGATTTTGTATATACCTGACAATTGATTTTTAATTCAAAATTGGTTAATAATATTCTATAATACATGTATATTAATAACATGTACTCCAGGCTAAAAATGTAATTATTTATTTTTATGTATAAACTATTTGTTTATTTATTCATATATTAATTTACGAGTTTAACCATTTAATAACTTTTAATTATTATTATTATATTATTTCAAAATAATACTTAATTCTTAATATAATTTATTAAGAAATATTAATCAACGTCTGAAAATAACTAATTACAATTAAAACGAATACCAAGGTTTTTGAATAATTATGATAATTATGATTTACTTAATGTAATATAATTATAATTTTTTCAATTTATTTTAATTACAATTGTCCAACGTGGTTTTTAAAATTAAAATGAATTTAATTGTGAACATTAAAATAACATAATTTATAATATACAAAATAATGGTAAATTTAATCGACTAACCATTGTACTTTGTATAATAATTTTTAATGAACATTAGGTGTAATATTCTACTTAATTATGTTTTAACTACTAGTATTAATTACTAATCTACAATTTATTATGTTTAAATATTTATTTTCTAATTTTTTATGAGTTACTCGAAAACAAATTTAAGACCCAATCAAATTACTTATATAGTTAAGATGGTTCAGAAATCTTTATATTTTAATTTTTTCTAAATTATTTATTTTAATAATTTCAAATTTTTAATATTTGGTATCCACATGCTGATCCAGCATTATCCAAGGACCAGAAGTGCAGTTTATATGAATTATACAATATATTATTAAACATAACTTATGTTACCAATCACTAATTTACTTCCTTAATATTTTCTCGCGATCACTTCTGTAGTCCTTAGTTTTTAAAGAACTTCAAGAGTAAATATTTTGATGTGAATTAAATTTGATTTTATAAGAGGTAAACTGATAATGGACTAAAAAAACAAAAAATACTTTGTGGTTTTTAATATTTTATCGTAATAAAAATTATTTCACATTGTTCAATTGCTAATTAAAAAATGTTTTCAGTTACCCATATGAATTCATTAATATTTTATTGTTGAAGTGCTGTTTTGAAAAGTAAAAAGGCAAATTAAAACTAAAACTTAAGTTCCATGTTTGTAACGATATGTTGCCGAATTCGTGATAGTACAAGTAAAAAAATATAATAGTGTTTATATAATTGTATCACTAAATATATGTTTGTGAGTTATCGGTTTTATTGCACCTTAAAGTATTAAATTAACAAATAATTAGTCAGACGTAATAGATCGACTTACTTAATGAACTGACTCAAAAAGTACAAATTAGCATAGTAAATTAATTGCACAAAGAATGAAGCCTTGGGTTGGGTTCAATAATTTATATTTTCATTTCTTAAAGTACCACAATAGGTTTAATTATTTTTAACTTGAACGAAAAACTTAACATTGCCCTATATAATGCACTCATTTCGTCAGACTTCGTCATTGAATAAAATACATTTCGTTTGGCATGAACTCCATAAACTGCGAGGAGTTATTAAAATATAAAAATAATCATGCTAAAATACATTTATAACAAACAGGAACATCCACGAAAATGGATTATCGAATATGAATATATTATTAGGAAAAATTGATTTCATGAATAAATCATCAACACGTTTATTGACTATTATAGTTATTGATCATCATCGAGTATGAATAAACTGTGTATTGTTGATTCGGAGTAAATTTGTGTATTGTGTATTATTTGCAATAAACGAGCGTATTGTTTATAATAAAAAAGTGTTCCATATTGATATTACGAATAATTTGTTAACGTTATTTTCTTTGGTTTTAAAATATTCAAAACTACAAAAAATATTGTGTACGCATCAAGTCGAATAAATTGTTGTACCTATAGTACCTGTAGTAGGGATAGCACGTGAAAAATATTAAGATTTGGTAAATTACGTTTAATTATTAATAACGAATAGTACGGTTAAAATGAATATCATTAAAAACATTGACTGTTTTGTTAATTTGTTTTTAACTTATTCGTGTAAATCATTATTTTCGAAAATTAATTTTATTAAATCTGAATTAAGAAACCGGCGCATAAATGGAGTACATTAAAGGTTACAAATTATGAACTGAATTTAAATACATCGTCATTAAATGCACAACTACAGAAATCACATCAAGAAAATTAATAAACAAATGAGCAATGTTAATTCCGTAAATTAAATTTTAATTTTGTATTCTAAATAAATACAATAAATACATTTAAATAATTAAATGTTAATACATACAATATTTATTGTAATTATTGGCGTGCTACGTTAGCAAAATTGTCCGCCCCTGTAAGAAGTACATTAAACGTATTACGTTGCATTATATTAATTTTAACGAACGGTTGTCATTGTGTCCCGTCAGTCAATCTAAGTTTTTGGCAATTGTAGACGTTGTACCGACTCTCAGAAGAAACACTCTTTGTAACAGGTAAATGACTGCGGATAGTCGTTATATTATGTATTATAACAGTAACTTTGCGGTTTCGTCTCTCGAACGTGGAATACCTTATATGTACGTCTTTCACGACTTTCGTTACCTACCTTGACACGTAATATTGTTCAGTTATCGTTAAAGAATATCGCATGTTTTTCGTCTACGCTCAAAAAGATAATACTATTGTCTCCGATAGAAGATTTTATATAGACGTAGATTCGACGGCATGCCGTATATACATTTTATAATGTAATGTGTCACAAGAACTACGTCGTAGTTACTGTTTTATTTGTATCGTTTCGAAACGCACTGGACGGTTAAAGAATTATAAATGTCGCAGAAGAATAACTTCATCGGGATATCTTACGTTTATGCTCTTTTAAGGATTTATATTGTTGTCTTAGGATCGAATATTATTTTATGACGTGAGAATCCGTTTAAATACTACTTCGAATAATTCAAAATAGTAAAAATTAATTTCATATCTCATATGATGCGAGAATTTTTATACGTATTGCACATAAAAACTGGTATGTGGTTTGACTAATAATAGTTATTAATAATAAAAATAATATCGCACCGGACGTTCGTGAAACCTCATCCCCTTTTCGGAATTCGATACACGTTCGTAAAATAAAACATGAAATAATGCTTAAAGCGTATAAAAGATCTCAAATGGTGTTTCGTGCAACGCGTATTTAAACCCACGTACTACAGCTTACGTCATCACGGTCTAATTATTTTCCGTTATTTATCTTGTGAGTTTCTTCCTTTTCACACTGAATCAGTAAAATATGGTATCGGAGGAGTTCATGTATCGTAAATTCGTAATAAAATAGGACCTCATGGTTTAAAAAAAAAAAAGCCTCAACAGTACACTTTTGATGTTGTCGATTACTTTTACTTTTTTAAAATTTCCGTTTAAAATAGTTGATTCGTATACTAGTTTCTAAGCGCGGAGTGTAAAAAGTATTTAGTTAGGTATACTTTTTTTTTTTTATTTGAATAATAAAATATAATTAATAGCGTTTTTGTTTTTTTTTTTGTTTTTACCCTACATGAAACGTTTACGTTTTTTCCGTTGACTATTTGTTTTAATTTTGTTTTTCGTGAAAATATTTTAGAATTATAATATCCGATTACCGCATTTGTCATTGCAGATTTGAAAACATTTTTGTGAAACAGTTTTTATGTGTTACTATGTTCTATTTTTACGTTTTCCTAATGGTGCGAATAAGTGCACGCAATACTGAAAACACGAAGGCTGCGCTGAAGACGTAGCGCTCGTTATTTTTATTCCGCCGGAAATGTTGAAAATTGATATTACACGTAATGCTCTAGAACGGAATTAATATCGAACACTTAAGCAACGTTGGTTCAACGGTTGAACGTTTTTCACCCGGAGTTGCCGGGATAACGTTACGCATTTGTGCTGCGCCGACGGGTAAGACGGTTTAATTTCGTGGGATGGACGGCACGCGGGGCGGGTGTGTGAAGCCGACTGCTGCGGTTTAGCCCGGTTTGCTTTTAGTATCCGAGGTAACTGGTGAATGAGTGTCGGGGCTTATGTGCACAGGGATGGACGGGTGAGATACGACAGTCACACGAGTAGGCATCTTTAGGCTTATGTAAATACACGCATTTTTGGCCGCGCATGTATTTAACAATCGCTTCGTGACTCGGCGTATAAGTCTTATAATGGTACGTACATTCGGTTAACGAGAAGAAGAAAAACGTATAATAGAATAATACGCGCGCGCGTATGTGAATGTGCGACCATTATAAATATATTCACAGCATGAAATTCTTAGTGCGAGAGACGGATCATTAGATCAATTTGTTTTGTGCAATATCTACGTGATCAGCTCGTGAAACATTGTTTTTGCGATGAATTGAATCGTAACTTCCTTACAGAGTACATTTTAATGGTCCATCTATCTATCTGTATATATATATTGTTTAAGATGATTTTGACAACAGTTAGATCATTTCCATAAATAAAAACATAAATCTTAGTATTGCGTCTACGACTTACATTTATTTTTTTCATTTTTTTACATTGTTTTGTATATTAAAATATTTATTTGAAAAGTAATATTTTAACTGTACGACAAAGTAATTAAAGAATATCAATGTGATGTCATCTAGATGTATAAAAATAATTTTTCGTAGTCTTTGTCAACACAGAAAAAATCTTATCGCAACCGGGATATGGTACCAAGTATAAGAATTCGACAAGCGTAAATAAACATTGAACGTTTAAATATTTATTACAGAGCATCACTAAATAAAATCACTGGCTGATGAGATGCCTAGTCGCACTGAAGTTGGATTTGTTTGTAAGCTTCATTTTTAATAGCTCGTCGTCCGATTTTAATAAATTTATTAACCTTGGAACCACTGACTCTTGCAAGATATTTAAATATAGATGCTAATTTCAAATAAAGGCGTGTGTTGGCAAAACATTTTTTTTTAGAAAAAATGAGTATTCTTTTTCCAACAAGCTGTGATTAATTACGCAATTCTTTACTAATATTCATGAAGCTTGACAATATTGGATAACGTTCAATTATTTGTAGTATTTATCTAACTGAATGCTGCTGAATACTGTACATAGATATACAGTATGAGATTTTTTTGAATTAAGTCGACTATATTTTTGGAAATATTTATAAGTTTTTTTTTTGTGAAATTTATGCTGTTTTTTACTTATTGTAACGAAAATAATTTAAACCTTTTCCATTGTTTGTGAAAGTCGCTTAATCGAGTACTCGTATAGTAACAAAGCTTTTCAGAAATAATAAGTTGTAAATATGACGCAGAATGAAAAAAAGATTCTTTTATTTCTTATTATCCTATAAATTCTATAAAAATGAGTCCTAACTTGTATTTAATTGTGATTTATATTAACTTACTCATATTTAGACTGCATAATGTTATGAAGTTTTGGAAAAACAACCAATAAAATCCTTTTTGGTAATTTCATTATTTTTTATTACCAAACTACAATCATAAGTTACCATGGAAGGCATTAACCATAAAACAACACAAACTAATTCACCGTAGTGTACATAAATACCTATACGCAATTACTACACAAAAGTTAAAACCTATTATTATTAATGTATATTATACTGTTAACAATATATCAATAAATACACGTATTAGTGGAACATAAAATCGTGAATGTTATTTATTTTAATTTGTGTGTAATACGCGCGTATGTACATAATTTTGAAATGATTTTAGTATTTATCATTTTCCTAGTATTTTAATATTATTTATTACATTTTAGATTCTGAACGGAGTGATGAAATTTTACGCAAAACGAAATTTTTTCGTGTTGACTTTTTCAAGTCATTTTTGCAATTCTTCATGGGCATTTTGAGGTTTTTAGGATATTAACATCGTAGTCCTAGTTATACATTTTATTAGTAATATAATTCGATTGAATTTGATAAAAATGTTAAGTATTTAACATTTTATTGTTAAGTACATTTTATGTCTTGACATTATAATTATATTCTATGTACATAACGTTTTTTAACTTAAAATATATATTTACTAATTTATTAGTTTTTAAATTTTTTTTGTATTATCAAACTGTGACTATATACATTTTTTTTTTTCAAAAACTATTAATTACTTTCTATATTTTGTCGTCATCTTTTTAAAATGTATTTTTTTTTGTTGTTATGTTTGATGCATAAAAATAAAGTATTTATTTAGAAGTTAATTATTTTTGTGTTAATGAACTTTTATAAATTATCGAAATAGTACACCAATCGTACAAAATATAAAATATATTATTTTATGAGTGTACTTGAATTTTTAAATCTTGTTTGAAAATCTTTTATACCTACTAAGATTTCGCTTGAGCGAAAATATTTTATTTAAATAGTTATCGTGCTAAATTTTAAATCAATTTCTATATTTACAGTTCTAAGTTAGTTAGAGCTAAACTCAATCAGATGTATTATTTATGTCACGTTTTAAAATTGTATTTAAAACTATTATGAATATCTAATAATTTTCATAATTCATATGAAGTACTTAGGTACTTAGGCACATATAATACAAGTGACCTTGAATTTAATGACCAAGTCATAAACATTAAATATTATACATTTTATCAAAACCGATTATAAAACCTTTGTCGAATGAACTTATAATAAAAAAAAAATTATATGTAAAATTTAATTTAATATTATTTTTCTTAAATTTTAATTTAATGTTACAAGATTGATTGCAAAAATCTAGGAGTACTATTCTAAATAATATGATTGTCTGAATCTTGTATACTTACTTGTTATGGGAAAATATTAACTTTATCTCTTGCACTGAAAATGTTGAAATTTTTAAAATATTACCCGAGTATAGGTATTGTTCATGAGTTATATTTTTATAACCGCCAAAATTTTAAATTATTATATAATATAAACTGTAAAATATTATTTAAAGATCATTTAAAATAAATTTATGATAAATGTTTATTTTCGAGACTTGTTATAAAATTTAACAAGCTCTTGGCCGATCTTAAAATTATAAAATCATATTTCTACTATCTTGGTTTCTTGTTAACCTAAGTCATTAAAAAATGATATTAAACTCTTAAAAAAATTGTACCACGCATGTAGTAATAATAAAAATAAAAAAACCAACACGTAATGTAAAATTAACAAAAGCAGGGTAATCTCTAAGCAAAAAAACACCAATGTGTGGAGAATTATTGACTTTATTGTTAAGAAAACAAGATGATTACCAAACAATTAAATGTGTTTCATTATCTTGTTAAAATTAAAGCAAAATAATATATTTTTGCATACTGAACATATCATTGATATAATAATACATAGAAAAAATTGATTTTCTAGTAAGATATTACATCGTTGACTTATTATTTTCCCCATTTCTGAAAGAATCCCATTCTTTGACATTTGCAATTTACACCCCACAAATTGCAACGACAGGAACCGCCGTTACAGCAGTATTTTGGTCTGTGGTCACAGTTTCCCCCTCGTGGCACACATGATTTGCGAAACTTGTAGACTGAAGATTTCCTAATTGAACAACAGAATACACAGAGTTTAAAATATTTTTCCTCAATTATTATTGTTAAAGAACTTGATTCGATAAAATATATAATAAACGAAGATAACATTTTTAATATTTTTCTTTTTCTAATACGTGACATGTAACAATGTAATATATGCTGTAAAACATGTTATTTTCTTACCTTTTTTGAATGTCGGGAATACCGAATATTAAATCTTCGTCTTCTGCGGTACTATCTTTATCCATGTATTCTTCAAGGTCTGTCAATAAAACAGTGCCATCTTCATCTAAATTAAAATAAACGTTTATCAGTCACTCCTAAAAATTAATTACATTGAATTTCAATTTATTTTAAAACGATATATTTGTAATTATAAGAATCAAACCGAATTAATAATAATAATGTAAATTGGCTGATGCCTTCATTTTATGGAAGTAAAAAGATTATTTGCAATGTCAAATGAGATAATATACTAATGAATGCTGTGAATTTTATTCGTAAATCTAATAATAAATCGTCGAAAGTAGGATGATATGTAAAATTGAATTTTAACGTTATACAAAAAAAGTAATGAACCATTAGATTCAAACAACTTGTGTTAAAACAAAAAAAATTACATTTATTTGAAGCCATTTTTAATGATATGACATAGAAAAAAATTACGTTTTAGATAACATCAAATATTATCAGTTATAATTATACTATAAATTTAATTGTTAGTTTTAAGAAAAAAATGTGTAAAATGGAAAACCTATTAAAATGTAATGAGCCAATCGAAAGAAAATGTTTGTATTTAAAAGTCTAGTAAAAATCCAAACATCTATATTTCCCGATTCAACGCGTGTACTGATACACTGCCATAAGTCAATTTTCATTACAATGTTTGAGTCATTTGACTTATTCCTGTTTTAAACGTATAATATTTTTTGTATAATTTTACAAGAATGCTTATTACATTTTTTTTGTAAATTAATTATATCTGTATGTACATATAACTCGAAGTTTTATTTTTAATAATACTTGAGAACTTGTATGTTTTTTAATCATGGTACCGGCATTTTAATACCTACAACATTTTATACTTCATAAGATCCATTGCACGATGATATTTTATACTATTCTCTTTTTATGTACGTAGGTAGTATATTACGACAAATTTTAATAATAAGTGAATATGACGAAAACAATTTTTACGTACATATTTCATCATTTTCATTTTCAATATTTCTTTTTGACACAGTTATTTTGATATAGATATTACGAGATATGGGCGTTAACATGTTTCATTTTGTATTGCAATTTATAACATGAATCAACTTTACATTTTTTTTTTAAATATTTTATATGTATTTCTTATTCAAGAATAATATTTACATTTTTAACAATTGGACGTGTTTACGGAAACATTAATATCCGTCATGCTTATATAAAATAAAATAAAATAAATATTGAACGAACTAATCAAATAAAATTTTAATATTTTTCAGCTAGAATGATAAAAATATCATATCCATATTTATTAAATCCCAAATTAGCATATAACATCGGCATAACAACCAAAAAAATAATAATAATAATAATTATAACTAAGTATTAAATAAATAAATAAAATAATAAGTAAGTATTAATAAACCACAAATAAAATAATTAATTTATCACAGAAAAGTTTCTGTTAAATTAAATGATGTTATTTTATAATTATAATTTAATATAAAATGGGGTTAAGTAGAAACTCAACGATGCAATTTTAATGGTAGGGAAAAGTCTGAATTTTTTTTCTTTAAAACTTAAAAATTATACCAACTTGATTTAAAATACTTATCTTAAATTATTAACGATTAATTTTACTTACCGAAGGAATCTTTATCTGGATAATTATCTAGAGGTGATGCTGTAGATGTATTTTCCAGCAAAATTATGGTTGTACATAAAACCACGCAAATAGTGATGAAGTATTTCATTTTTATTTTCTATGATCAAAAAGATATATAAAATATATTACTACGATTTCAAGTAACACTAAATATCTTATCCGGATGTTATTGTATTGAAATAAGTTTTTAGTTAAGCTTTTGGGATACCATAATACACAATTTTAGAAAAATTTAAAAATTTAAACTCTTTTAGTGTGCGTATGCGTATTACAACAAGTGCTTTTTTTTTATTAGTAACACCTATTTTTAGCACCAAATTCGGATTCGTTTTTTTTTTTTTTTTATGTATTTTTAACTTATAAACCATGACTTTTAACATAGAATTAATTGAATTGCAGTAAATTAAAATTTGAAAAAAAGCAATTTACCGCAAGGTTTAATTTTTTTCCTGGTTCGAGTAACTTAGTTCATACTTACATTTAAACCATAATTATACAGCTATAGACAATTCATGATATTCTTCGCATACCCTTACCCTCTGGATACATCAAATTAAAATTTTTTATTAAATCTAAAACGTAGAATAACTTGGTATTGCTTTATTTTTATACGTATGAATAAATATTTTAATTATTATTTAAGCCTTTTAACATCAAATATTGTTATAATTTTTATTTTATCACTCTCTCACGTATTAAAATAATTTAAAATAATTAAAATACGTTTTCACTCCACGTCTTATGTCTGAATTTAACTGTGTGTAGATTGTATTAAACATTATAACATATATTTTATTTTCAATAAATAACTAAGAGTTATAACATTAATAAAGAAAACAAATAAGTACTTTTAATTGCTTTTACTTAGATAATATTATATATGAAAACGATCCCGTCATAAAAGTTTATAAATTGTTCACCAACTTTCTACTCACGTTTATCGGCTTAAACGTATGCTATTAAAAATTATTTTATTTAATATTTTAGTGTCATAAAATAAAATACATTATAGATAATATATTGATTGTAATTTTATGTCCTTTTTGTTTTTCTTAGATAAAGCGATAACGAGAAGGGACAGATATCAATGAAATAAGTAATTCAACAATATACGTACACATAATAACGTGTACACTATAAAATATACTGATTATTTTCAAAATTTACTATCGATTGCTTGTAATAATATGAACCGTTAAATTTAAAATTAGTTTTGTTCAAGAATTAACTTATGTCAGTGTTTTTTTCCTGAATATATCTCAAAACACATTCAAACAAGATGCTGTCGTTAACATAATTATGTGTTTACTTAATGACCTATAACTTATTAATATTTTCAGTCTGTCCTAAAATACGCAACAAAAACGTTGAACTTAAGTACTTTAAAACAAACCTTAGAGTTATTCATATTTGTTCATGGAATAATATAACAAAACATGTGTAAGTATATGCGGAAGTTTGACTTTTAATTTTCAATTGTTATTATACTGGAGGAGTTATCCAAGAAGAATGTTTAAACAATGTAAAGTAATTGGATGCATGGACTTTTGAATACTTGAACACATTTTTACATTTTTAAGGTAAAATGATTCAACACTACATCTGCACAGTATAGTCTAAATAAAATAATGAAATGAGTACATTCACTCTCAATTATGCGGTAAAAGACAATATAACATTCTCAATTGGAAATACCATAATTTAATTCAATGTAATTATCAGTTTATATTCTGAATATCAGCTTGAAGCATCATTGAAAATGAATGTAAGTGGTAGAAGTTTGTAACGAATACAATATGTGCGTGGGTTATTATTTAGTAATTTACATTTATTATTAGTTATAAGCAAATTAACAAATATAAATTGAAAACTATTAAGTTAAACAATAGATTAAAAATACAAAATTTAATTATGCAAATAGTATAAATATTGATTCGTTTATTTTCCAATTGTTAGCACTTAAACTATATGCAAGATTATTTTTTTTATTGTAAAAAATATACTTGATAAATATTTACCTTGATCGTATAAAAATACATAAGAAAGATTTCATATGGTTTTCTAATGTTTAAAAAGCGAATGATTTAAATAAGAATGTATTCTTGTCAATATTATTTTTGTACTTGACATGAGATATTATAAAATTCAAGTTTAATAAAAATGTTCAAATCTCCATGAAAAAAAAATATAAAAGAATATACATATCATTCATATTAAAACATACAATTTATACATTCTGTTGAACAATTATTTGTAGAACTTGTTTAGTTTATTTAACACTACGCTGAATGGAATTTACAATAGTTAATAATAATTTAATTTTTATGGCGTATAATATTATTTGCAGCAACTGTAACGCTATTAATAATCAACGTTGTATTAATGTTATAAAAAATATGTGTTTTCTTTATTATTAGCAATTTTAAACTAAAATTTTAAAATATGAAATAATATAATAAGCAAAAATAAGTTATAAAGTGTAGTTGATGAGATGTCATAATTTAATGTAATTACGCAGGTATGACCAACAAATATCCGCTTTTAATTAAATTAAAACTGTTTAGGTGTTAGGAATTTTTGACATTAATTATATTTTTGGTTATTAATCTAGAATATTATAAAATAGGAGGTTAGTAATAAAATGAAACACATAAAAAAAATGTCATAACCTTTTTAAATAAACACAAACACAATCAGCAAACATGAAATAACAAATTTATATTTTTTTTTCTCGTAGTACTTTGTCAACCTTTAAAATGTTCCACGTCTTATACCTGATGGTGATTCACAAAACTTAAAAATAATTTTAAATATTTCAAAGTCTATAGATCTTATATCACTTCGTACATGGATTTATAAGTACAATTTTCAATGCTGATAGAAGAATGTGATATAACACAAATACTATTAATAACAAAGCAAATATATAATATGAGTAGACTAGAGTTGTGTCGTATCATAAGGTATAAGGTATTTATAAGGTTTACTCTTAAGAATACCATCTCAATGATATTATACAATTTTATGTCCTGAGTATTAATATATACATATATTGGTTCATAACAATTGATACCTTTAGCTTTTAATTCTTATATGCGTAAATAAATTATACATTTAGTTTATTAAATTAAATCATAGATAAAGATACAGATACATAATATGTATATTCTAATATATTCTGTATTATAAATAAATTAAAATAAATGATATTATTTTCACTTAGATAAACATTAAATAGGAAAATAAAGATATTTGTAATAATAATATCTTAATTTTAATTAAAAACAATATTTATGCTAAGAGTATCGATTTGAGTTAATCTTAAATTAAACAGTATAAGAAAATCATGCATAGGGAATCCGAGTTAATCCGAAAATAAAATCTAGTTTTATTAAATCTATCCTAATAAATTTAATTCTCCCAAAATATTTTAATGTAATTCAAATATTTGCAAAATGCCTTACTAATAATGAAACATATCGTATTTTTTTTTTATATCATATAATTTAATTATCGAAAATTCAAAAGTTTTTGTAGTTTTTGATATTAAATTTTTAAAACTTATTCGTGAAAAAATGTTAATTTTGTATATTTTTAAATTATTTAAACGATTCTATGGATGCTCATTTTTTCATTCGATAATATAAAGTATAACCAAAGTAATGAAACAAATATAGAACCACATAACTCTGATCATGGTATTAAAATGTATACTTTATTAAAATGCAAATAAAATAAAATATTTACATAAAATACGAGTTTATCACACGTAAAGGTTATACTTAAATTATAATCCGTATATTAAACATGTAAAACAAACTATTCAAAAACTTACGTGTACGTGTAACGTAAAGACGGTGAAAGTCGTAGGACGTAAGACTTAACGTCTGAACAGAGTCTGAACAATATTATGGCAGTTTCGGCTTTTATAAGAAACTGCCAATGAGCAAAGGGAGGAAAAATCTCCCTCGGCAAGTTACTTCAGCGCAAACTCCTATTCCTACGTAGCAGTATGGGCCGCGTGTTTTATAATTCTTTTATAAACATACGTAGAGTGTATTTGTTTTTGCTTATATTTTTGGCTATGCGTTTTGAGTGAACTGTACAGTGTAAGATTACGACTGTGTTATCAATATAAAATATAATTAAATGTATTTTAGTGCAAGTATATGTTATGATAAATTTCGTATGATTTTTATGTGTAAACGAAAACTGATGTGTGCATCGGTGATGGTCGTTATCCACGCACCTGTTCTATTTTTAGTCCTCGTACTTGTTTCGATGGCCAACAATAAAAATTATTTTGTAATTAACATCGTTTCTAACAGTAATATTTCATTAAAACATCATTAGACAAACGTCTACTTTTTTTCGCTATCTAATAGAGATTCAATGAAGTAAAAAAAGGTTTCAATGACTACAATTGATTGCTATCATTTTCATGACGTAGAACTGTAAATTGTAATGGTTAAAAACAAGTACAAACTAATTGTAAGTACTTAAAATTATAATATTTCAGATGAGTCTGAAAAAGTGACGAATTAGCGTAGATGAATGTGTGGGCATAGAAAGGTTATATCAATTTCCACGTTATCAATGTTTTAATAAAATCACTGAAATATATATATACAGTGAACATTTACGCTTCATAGTCTTTAGAATGTCTGTAGTATACCTACTATACTTAGAGTTTCTATATCTATGCCTGTGTTCAAATCATTTAGCAATTAAAATAAATTAATATAATTTTCAACTATAAAAGTTTATTTAAGAAGTAAATATAAATATGTTTGATATAATGATTATTTATTTAAATTAAAATAGCATCTTCACAATTAATTTAGGAAATATTATTATTGAATTAATGATAATTATTCATCATGAAAAATGTAATGATATAAAATTGATACTCTCTAAAATAAGTGAATATTTTGAAATTTCATTAGATAAAATTATAGTTCATTAGAACGTTAACTATTCTTCTATTGCATAGTTTATTTCTTGCCGTAAAGTATTTTAGTATTATTTCGGTATTAAATATACTTTGTAATAATATTTCACTCATAAGTAATTATTTACTTTATCTATAAATATACTGATAATTAAAAAGTATTATAACGTAAAATCAAACTTAAATTTACTATATGACTAACATATGAATTACAACATTTATAAATTAAGTAGTAAAAATTCAAATAATTTACAGCCAAAAAAAAAAAATAAAACAATAACTAAAGATACCAAATGAACTATTATATACTTACATTAATATTAATAGATTTAATTATTATTTGATTTACCGAACATTTTGTAACCATTTTAAAATTTTTATATTATTATAATTTTATGTGATAGAATCAATTAAATATATCTGATATATTTAATAACTCAAAATATGTAAATTTCCAAGCTTTAAATTGTTGTATTTCGGGTTTCATGTCAGAATATACAGTAATTATTGAATAAAAAATTTAATATTATAAAACTAATATCATTGAAAGCATATTTGTACTAAACCGTATAGTTCATTACACTGGGTTATTTGAAATTATTTTTATTTTTCTTTCAATTAGTACGAACGTATATAATGCAGAATAAATAGACTCACATGATATTGAAATGTCGGATTATAAAGAAAAATGTATTCCTTCCAGAAATATCAATAAAAAGTAAACTAAGATAATATGTTACTTTTGATATTTTATGAATTAAAATAGGAATTTAATTTTTTATATTTTTGTTGTGTATTATTAATTTGTATCATACGAGTACACGCATCACGGTGGTATTAAAATACGTAGACGATTTGTTTGATAGAAAAAGTTTTTGCTATAGATTATATTTTCAAGACAAAACTATATTTAATAAATTAACAAGAATATAATAGAAAGTTCAATAGAAAAATCGTAATTATTGTTTATGCAAGTTTGAATGAAGAAGTTATGGTATAGTTATTGTAAATTATATGAATACGATAATTTGAATTTTAAAAAAATCATAGCTTTGCAAACATTTCAATATTGATTTTAAGAAAATATAATAATTATTTAAGAGTTTAATTTGTTTGTTTTTTAGATGAAGCTTTATCTACTGCTATCTAGTGGTTAAATGTTTGAACTATTTCTGACATGTATATTAAGTTAAACTCAGACATATGTTTTTTTTTTTTTTTTTTTTTTTTTTTTTTTATTAATATAAAGTTTTCCTGACATTCGACATCATCTAAACTTAGGTGTAAAGAATTAATTATTTTTTTAACATTTAAAAATTAGATAACAATTTGGTATAAATAGTTAAAACTATGGTTTAAAATAAACTGAATAGGATAGGATTGTGCAACATTGACAGATAATAAATATAATAAAATATAAGACAATATTTACATAATACAATAGTGGATTAAAGATTTAGGACGTCGTGTGGACGGCCGCGTTGGAGTCTGCGACTGTTTGGACGGGTGAATCGCTGAAGCCTGAAGTGCTGTGGACCACTTGCTTTAGATAATTTGCTGAAGAAGCTTACCGATAATTCTCTTATGTAGTTTTTGATAGTAGGAATTTTGAAATCTGTGTGCAGTGCGTCATTTCGGACAAACCATGGGGCATTTGAAATTACACGTAGGACTTTTGATTGTAATACTTGTATTTTGTGTATATGAGTTGTAGCACATTGACCCCAGACCGGGGCTGCATATAAAATTAAAGGGCGAATTATTTGTTTATATAATAATAATGAGCATTTCCAGTTCAATGAAGTTTGCCGATTTATGAGTGGATATAATATTTTTAAGCGTTGGTAACCTTGTTGTAATTTCGATGATATATGAGGATTCCAAGTGAGTTTTTTATCTAATAAGACTCCAAGATATTTAATATTGTGATACCAAGCTATGTTTTGACCGTTGAACTTTAATGTATTATAGTATTTGGGTCTTCGTAACGTGAATAGGACTGCTGAGCTTTTTGATGGGTTGAGTGCAATTTTCCAATTTTGTGCCCATTTTTGAACTACGTCAAGATGAGTTTGAATATTATCTATTACCTTATCTACATTATCAGAGCTAGAATATATTACACTATCATCCGCGTATAGAGCTATTTCCGTGTTCATTGTTGTGGGGAAGTCAGATATGTACAAATTGAAAAGTATTGGGGACAGTTTTGATCCCTGTGGTACCCCAGCATTAATGTATGAGATATCCGAATTTGTGTTTTCTATTTGGACGGTGAAACTGCGTGAATGTAGGAATGATCTGATGATGTTGAAGATGACTGTGGGTGTATTAAGGCATTTTAATTTGTAGAGTAGACCGTCATGCCAGACCTTATCAAATGCATTAGCTATATCTAGGAAAGCTGCTCCGGTGTGTTCTTTTTTTTCGAACCCATTACTTATGTGTTCTGTAATACGAAGAAGTTGTTGTGTCGTCGAGTGATTAGGTTTAAAGCCAAATTGACAGTGGGGTATTGCTTCTGTTGCATTTAATTAATTTAATGCATTTAACATATGTTTTTAATTTATAATGAAATCGTAAAATGAGAAATATTTGTGTTGGTTTTGTAATAAAATTTTAATGAGAATATGATACACAAAACAGAAAATAAAATATAATACAGGTTTGAATTATACCGTGAAATTTTTTTTTAAATTTCTTTTTAATATTGTTTTATATTTAATACGTTATTTGTTCCTCTTTTATGAAATGTATCAGCGTTAAGCCATGATTTCTGAAATTTAATTTAATTATTGCTATTTTTTAGTTATTTTGTTTGTAATTTATGATATCATGTATAGCAAAATGTACCAAATAATGTATTTTATGTTCCTTTTTTTTGAAAAAAAAACTATTGCAGTACGTTATTATGATATTACGTTACTATTATATATATATATATATATATATATATATATATATATATATATATATATATATTATGTTATTATGGTATTATGTTACTTCAAATGAATTATAATTAAGTTCTCGTTCAGTGATAGGCAACAAAAACAACTGTCATTACAAAAAAAAAAATGTGTATTAGTCTTAAAATAATTAATGTTTCATGAATAGTTTTGAAACATTACAAATTTTACTGTACATGGTACATGGATTTTCAAACAATTCTTTATCGTGTTTCCCTTGTATTTTAAATAATATTTTTATTTTTTTATTTAAGATAAAAGCTTCAACATCATAAGGTTATTAATTTACAATTACAATAAAAGTACAAGGATATATTATTTACAGATATTTACAATTTTTGGTATACATGTATATAATGGAAAAATTTATAGATTTATAAATGGTATTGATTCTAAATAATATTATTGCTGCGACTATTAGTAATTCCTTTATGGGCATTTCTAGAGCGAGCGTAACTACTCTCAACTTGATTAAGATATGATTAATATTATTAATATAATGACTAAAAATGTTATGTAATTGATATTTTTCTGCATCGAGTATCAGTTACAGGAAACCAAGGTATAATGATTGACTATGGAACACAATTTTACAACTGCCAACTATTGTTACTATTATGATAATATTTCATATGCACTAAGTATGTATTTATTGATAAAAATAATCAGTTCCTATCAACTATACCTTCATAATAACTGAAAAAAATGTATTGCGATTTACCACTGACGTTGTAATACTTATTTCTGATTCTGAGTGAAACGAAGAATGTATTGGTTGTACAAATATGATGCAGCATTTTTTTGTCTACGTACACGATTTCGACCAAAAGAATTATCGATCATCACAATATATGACTTCACGATCGACTTCTGTTCGGAAATATTGTTTAATTGGTAGTTTGAGCAGAGTTATTTTACGAATGTTCTGATAGGTTTTTCGGTAATTGCGAAAAACTAACAAAAAGTTTGAAGATTACGACAATATTTATGGTAAAATCGAATTTTTGATTTTTAAATTTTTAAAATTTGAGACTATATAAAATATGATAAGCAATGGTAAGATAAATACTAATTTATAAAATAAATAACTGTTTTGTTTAATATTGACAAGCACAATATTTTTAGATGCCATTCAGTATTTCCAAACCCAATTTATATATTAACTGTTTTAATTAATTATTACCAATAATTGATAAACACTATTATCGGTAATAACTTTACTTATAGTTTTTTGTTCTTTTATAATAAACTTCTAAATATTTATATGAAATTTATAATTGTATTACTTGTAAAAAAAAAGACATATTAAATAATCGCAAATATTTAAAAATAAAATCAATCATTAATCAATTTAAATTTCAAACAGTGAATAATGAAAATTAGTCCAACATGTTATTAGGCCATGATTGCAGATAAATTTGAAAATTATGAATACCAACTAAATAAATTTAATTAGTAACAAAATAATGAGATTTGCATAATTTGACTGAAATGTAGTTAAATTATTAAGTGTTGAAATTATTGACATTATTTATAATAATATTTTATAAAATTACCAGCCTTTTTTATTTTTCTATTTATTTATTTTTTTATATACTTTTTTTTATATAATTTCACATTTTTATAATTATATATAAAATATATATATTATATAATATATATCGAGTAAACTTTGACGTATATAGTATTATGAACTGCAATTTATTTTAATACTTTATTATTTTTTAATAGTTTTAAAACACTTTTTCAGAAAGTATTGATATTGTAAGAATATTGAGGAAAACTGGACTTTGGATATGATAAATTTCTAATTTCTATACAATTAATAATTTTATGATAACCTTCTCAAATTGAATAATATTATAATATTTATTACATTAATACCGAAGTCTTTAACTGTTCACTTGAAGTATTAATACCTTTGAATTATTTGGAAGAATACTGTTATTTTATTATTTTCAGTAAAATTTCCATCGTATGTTTAATGTACAATTATTAATTAACCGTTTTATACATATGATCACAATTATATATTATTTATTTATTTTATTTTTCAACAGATTTTTATTTGAATATATTGTGTAGGAATTGGTGTAGAATTGGCACTAAACATTCTACAAATTTATGATAAATAGTAAAATGTTTAAAATCAACCATATTTTACAATTATAAATAATTTAGAAGATACGTACAATAAATTAATTCATCAACCACACATATTGTACACAAATAATAATCATATATTACATATATGGTACAAACTTATATTTAAAATAATTCACTTACACTTTGCATGGAACATTTTTTAACTTAAAAAAAAAAAGGTAAATAGCTTAATGACTAATATCATATTCACACGTATCGACTTATATCTGTTAGTTATTTTTCTTCTACGTACAAATGTGAAGGTGGCAAAGGCTTAAATGCTGATGTTGAGGACATAGTAAGGCGATGTTGTTGAGCAGAAGACTTGACATTGGATGGTCCCGGTACCGAGCCATTCTGCTGTTCTCGGCGTTCTCTGGCTCGACGATTTTGAAACCATATTTTTATCTATTCAGAAAAATTAATACATTATTTATAATTTTTTAAAATTTTAATTTGTGTAATTGTGTTCTTAATGAAAATTTCGATATGAGTAATTACAACTATGAGTGAAAAACGATTGCAATTAAAAAAGTAAAAATAACATCTATAGTCAAAAACTTGTCATTAAATATCAGATAACATAAATACATTATTTTGTTATAAATATTTTTAGGTATTAAAATACATTATTGTTGATTTAAACAATATACATGTTCAGTACAAATTCACGCGTAGATTTGTTATGTATTTAATATTCACTTTTAAAAATGTATTGTGTCGCATCAGGCGAATACATTTATTTTTGGCTATAGAAACCATATATTTTAGAAAAACAAAATAAATTTGGACATTTGAAACGACAAGAAAAATGTTGAAATATAATTTTGAAGGGATCGAAAGAATCAAAGGAAGACCTAGAACATCTATTCTCAAAGGCAGGGGTCTCCAAATTACAGCCCTCGAAACAGTTGTAACCGACCTTCTGATGATCAGTAAATAATTAAAAATGTACCATGTGTAACAATATATGTAACAAAGTTTTTTAAATATTTCAAAGTTTATTTATATTAATATATATTTCTATAAAATTAAAAATGACATGTGTTCATACGTGTTAGCCCGTTAAGCAGTCGTTTTAGGTTCTACAAGGACCCATGGGCACCCGGAACTTAAAGACCTTTAGTAGGACAAAAAAAGTTGAATTAAATAATCAAAAGCTTATTTTGTATGATGATTTTATTAGTTATAAAACAATATGGTTAATTGTACAGAAATAGAAATGGCAAATTTTTTTTTTTCTGAACCACTCAAATATGTTCTTTTTAACATAATTAAATGATACCACAACTCTATTTCAAGCACTAATAAAATATTATTAATATCATTAAAAGTATTATTAAAATATTTTATTATTATACTAAAAAAATAATATAGGTGTATTATTATATTATATAATTTAAATATAGCTGAATAGACTAAAATAAATCGAACAAACGATGTCATGTCTAAGGATTCGTGTCTAAGGTTAGGATATGGAAAAAAGTATTGAAACTAGTATTGAATACAAATATTAATATCAGTAGGCATCGTATCGAGTCATTATATAAATTTAAAATTAAATAACACACTTTATTATATTGATTAGGAAATCCGTTGCATTGTGGATTGTGATATTTTTAAAAAAATATTAATAAATAATTAGTAGGTTTCGGTTTTGAGTGGGAAAATCTCACTCAAAAAACTTATATAATTCTATTTGAAAAATATTATATCATTCGATACGAGTACGACTATGTGAGTACGTTTGAAATTGAACCGATATGGCGATAAATAAATTAGTCCATACCATTCGTTCAATAGAAGTACATTTTTAACGATATGAGTAAAGTATCGAAACAATGGTATCGATACCAAAAGTACTTGTATCGAAAGAAAAGTGTCGATACTTTACTGGTATCGGTAATATCGTAACGTCCCTACTTATACTCAGGGCCGTGCCTAGGGGGGTGCAAGAGGTGCGCGTGCACCGGGCGCCATTGACCACCGGGGCGCCAAATACATTTTTATAATCTAAGTAATATTACTAAAATACTCAATATTAATAATTTTTTTTTTCTCTCGTCGAACACCACTATCTCGACATAATTAGCATTGCATTGATTGCCTACCGGTTACAAATATAGTGTTTTTATTCTTAGCGTTAGTATTTATTTTTCCCCGAAATGACGACGTCGCTGATCGCCGTCGTCGATAACAACTATATTATTATTATTGTTACTTGATAAAATTAATTCAATAACATAAATATAGACTTAATATCATAACATAGACTGCGACATATAACAACGACTGGAAGGAATTGTACGATTTTATTTTGAACCCATGATATCTAGTTTTCAGACGTACTGTGTTCACGTCATAGTGCATATTTTTCATCAGGAAACAATTATTCATCAAAGCCTCAAATAAAAATATTACGTAGAGGGGGTGGGGGCACTAGAAATAATTCTTCGCGCCGGGCGCTGATTATGCTAGGCACGGCACTGCTTATACTGATTGTCAGTTTTTATTAAATGGAAAAAAAACGATTAAAATCAAATTCCCATTTTATTCAGTACCCAGCATAATTTAGATAAGTCAGTAACCGATTAAACGCACATAACTACTGAAAGTAAAATAATTTTATAAATATCTAAATAATACGAGCCGGTATAACCTATTATAAATAAAAAACCTATTTAAATAACGGAATAAGAAATAAAAGATCCCCAATGTAATTAATTGCACACAATTAAGCATTCATTATTTATTTAATACTTTTAACATTGTCATTTACATGTTCTTTTTTTTTATCTAGAATTGAGAAATATTTTTTTTTAAAGAAGATTGCATCAATACGTTACATCTTAAAATTTAAAGTTTTAATTTTTATTATTTAGGGCTTCCGAACAGATAAGGACCCTGGGCACGTGATCCATATACCTATTAGGTAAAGACAGAACTGCCGCTAAGAGGTTTTGATATTTTATGTGGCCCCCGAATGAAAAAGTTTGGAGGCTCCTGCTCAAGAACATTATGTCGCCCATTAGTTGTATGAATTACAGGATTTTTAAAAAAACTTCTTAAGTATTTTCACTTGAAAAAGCATAGTTTTTAAAGAGAGCAAGAGAGGAGAGAGAAAGAGAGAGAGAGAGAGAGAGAGAGAGAGAGAGAGAGAGAGAGAGAGAGAGAGAGAGAGAGAGGGATGGAGGTGAGAAAAAGAGAGTGAGAAACACTTATCAGTTATTCACTTATAGCTAGAAATAGTACGAATATTTTGATTTATGTTTCAATTGACAAATCTCATTGTTATGACCAAAAGGTCACAATCATTATTATTATTACACCCATTAATTTATTAATAATGTATCAAATTTTATATTATTTATTAAATTAAAAATATAATTATTGTACTCACTCTATTCTCTGATAATCGCAATCTTTCAGACAACACGTGAACATCGTTCATGCCTCCTAAATATGCGCTTCGTCGAAATTCATGTTCCAAAACAGATACTTGTTGAGTGGTAAACGGTATTCTCGGGTTGCGTCCAGGTCTACGTTTTTGTCTATGTTGGCCATCTTTCCTTTTGATTCCTAAACATTAGTAAATAAGATAAAATTGAATAAATAATAGACACTTAATATTAAATAATTTCATGTTCGGCCATAGAAACGAAAACAATTCTGGAGGTTTATCTTTTACAATGAAAGAATACGTAAACAGTGGATTCCGCTTAATGTGAGCACTGGTTGATATGGATGTCCGTGTAATATATGGGTCTGTTCCAAATCCAATGTGTATTAACAAGGTTAAAAAAAATATCATCATGGGCATACGGTTTATGTGGGCAATATTTATTTTATCATAGCATTAAAATGTGTATTAACAATTAATACATTATTGTTTCGTCAAATCTATGATATCGTATTTATCTAAAGTAATAAAAACCATTAATTTTTAAACCTTAATGGGATTTTGTTGCGAATTCAATAAAATGTATAAGAGTTTAAATAAGAGTAATACAAAAAAAAAAAAAAAAAAACGATAAACTTGTAGCTTTCTTTCACTAATACAATTATTTTAGATTACCGTGAATTTTAACGTTATCGTGAAAGTTTCCGACTGTTTCGTAGAGATTTTTCTCTCAAGTAAAAAATCATGATTTTGGACAAAGTAAAGCCTCTTCTCCCAGACACTGAACAACGTAAAATTTCTGAAATATGCGTTCCGAGATTATATTATTCATTATTATTTTAAATTTTTATTTATCAATTCATTTGATTTGAAAATTTTCCAAATTATATGGCTTACTTTTGCAAAATAAAGACTTCTTGATATTAAAAACGTTGGTGTTTTTGAACTAAATTCGGTTTAAATGACCAACCGCTTAATATGAGCAAATTGGTTTGGTATCAAAGTGACCACATTAAACGGAATCCACTGAATTATTTTTTCGAAAACATTTTAGATTTTTCACATTATCCTTATTCTACATTAAAATTATTTTTGTCATATCTATACATTTATTATAATAATTATAATAATTATAATATTATAATATACTCGTTCATTTAAAAAAAAGGTAAATTTACGACTCTACTATTAATTTTATTTCTTGTACGTTTCTATAAAGAATGTGTTTTAGATATATGTAACATTGATAAGAAAGAAAATTGAAAAAGTTTAGAAGTGTACATAAACAATTTAAAATATGAAAAATAAATAAGTGTATTTACGTTAAAAGTACTAAAAACTTACGTAAGACAATAGTAAAAATGTATAACATTCAATATATTTAAATCTAAATGAACAAATGAAATAATTTGCCAGCCGCATAACCGATATTTCTTATAATATGTATTTATATTGTTTAGAAAAATAGCACAAGATAAAATTATTTATAGTGAGTGTTCGAATCTAGATTAAAAAGTCTTTTTACTCGGTTTTTTTTCAATTATTTAGAAAATTGTTGAGAAATTCACAAAATGGTAATTTAAAATAACTACCTAATAACCATTTCCTAACTTTTTATTATATTATTGTTTGATGTTGATCAGGACACTTTTTATGGTCTGAACAAACACAATAAAAAAATCACATCACATTATAACCAATGCATCTTTCGTTTCACTCGAAGTCTAAAAATAAATTCGACTATATATAATAATATTGTTGTGCTGAAATTCATATAAAAAATAAAGAGAAAAGATTAATTAAAATGAAGATAGAAGATAACTTATAAGATTGTGAAGTGTCCAAATTTTAGAAGATTTGATAACATAAAATCCAAAATACATTCCTTATGGCGAAATTGAAGATATCATAGAGAGAAATAAGAACAAGTTCAAATATCAAATGTCAATTAAAAATTACTCCCCATAGTCACCATTATATTAATAAAAAATAATTATATATGTATGATTACTTACTATCTAGCTTAGGAGGCTTAAATCGTGTGCAGTAGAGCCACTCAAACTGTTGAGTGTTTTGCTTGCCAGTGTCAGCTTTAACATTGGTACCGCCCGCTTTATTTAATATATAATCAATGCTAAATAAAAACATAGGTTTCCTCTTTTGATCTTCATCCTCGTGGACATTGAGTTCTATATTTTTCTCAGGATGTTCTGTACTGTTTACGGTCACTTGAGTTGTTTCTGAATTTTGAATTTTCGGCATTATGCGTGGTATCGGTCTACATAGTGTAAATATATGTTTAAATAAGATACGCAATGATTCATTTATCATAATAAATGATGTAAAATATTTCATAAAATAAAATAAAATGTTGAAAATCATTAACGGACAGTTTAATAACATTACACGATAAGTTTAGTAGTTACTTGTTGATTTAATAAATGTTTATTAAAAATTAAATAAAGAAATTAATTATAAATAAGAAAAGTATTGATTTATAGTAAATTTTGTAATAATTAAATTATAATTAGGGCCTCTCTGTCAATTATTTAACAGAGGGGACTGTATTTAAACACGTTTTTTTTTTTTATCTTAATTACATCGTCTATTAAGTCATTAGTTATTAGTTAACGTTTTATTTACATATGGTATACAGTTGAGTTAAGTTTATGTTAATAAAAGTTTGAATAATTTTATTTCAATTTTCTATTCTTTTAACACTTTTTAAATATAGCTAATTATGTGTGTTAGATAAAACACAAATTTAATGACGTTTAACGTGTGTATATTATAAGTTTGGTATAATATTGGTTTATTACCTCAAACGATAATTGAAAATTAGTCGAAACCAAATAATGGATAACACAAATAGCATTTACGAGATCTTACTGCTAAACCATAAGCTAACATTACTACTTCATTAATTGCCACAAGTAATCAAGTTTTAATAATTTTAAATGTACTCACTTCTGTTACGAATTTTAAAATAGTTAATAAATATTTGTAATGATTAATCAATTAGTAATCTAAGCAATTTATATTATAATAATATTATTTAAATGTTATCAAGGATTAGTATATATTCGTAGGCTTATGCATTAAATTACATAATTACATTTATATATTATTAACAATGTAATAAAAATAATAACATAGTTTCCAAATGAGCTATTATAGATTTTTTTACTATACTTCTCATTAATTACCAAGCTGGAATAAGGATTTCAAGATTTTTAAAGAAAGTTTTATAACTGAGACAATTGTAAAATCAAAAGTATGAAATAATAAATAGGTATTTTTCGATATTTTAAATTATATGAGTTACATAATTTAATAATTATGTATTTAAAAATACATTTAGTTTACATATTAAATAGGTATAATATTTTTGTCGTGTTAATTCATAATGAATATATTTTGATTTTTTAATTTTTTGAACACTGTTTTCAATCCGTTTTAATTTTATAACAATTGGTTTTTGCGATACATCGATAACTTGACACGAGTGAAGAATGAAAATGAATTTCTAGATAACATTTTATTACATAGAAGCAGTGAAACTGGTTGCTTAATTTATTTACACTTCAATATATTGTATTTGTATTTTAATAAATGTACTTGAAATCTTAACTATATTTTATTGAGAATAATATGTTTTAGAACGCATTTTTTACTTGGTCAAAAGTCATATAATTTCCAAGGGCATAAATGCGAATCGGCAACATAGGTTATAGTTCTTTTTTTTTTTTTTTAACTAAAGAGGCTTGTAGCACATTTAGAAAGTATGGTTTACGTTGAATTTGTACAGGATTATACGTTGTCACCTATGTATAAACATCGAAGCACGTTTTTAAACACACATTTTTTTGTGTATTAAAATGCACATGGTAGTATTGTAACACTTACAAAAGGTTTGTAAATTGTTTGCCGAAAGGGAAAAAAAAATTTAACATTTTGTATTACTAAGTATCACGACCACCGCGATGGTATAATGGAATATTATATGTTACCATGCGTTTTTAATTCATATAATAAGGAACACATTTCTTAAATTATAGAAATGTGTTATTGTTCGTAAAAACAGAAGTTTTCCGTTAAAAGTAAGCCTAAGCAAATAAACATGTTATTCAAAAAAAAAAAAAGTGATTTAGAGGGTCCACCGGAAAAGGTTTTATATTAGAGTATAAATCGGATAATCGGCTTGCCGATATAATAACGGTTCGCCACTGGAGTCCATAAGTCTATATTCACGGATATTATTTTACTAAAATACTAAAGAATAAGAATAATCTTGTGCGTAAACATGGTTAACATATGGTCAACATATGCCTAATGAAAATACGTTTTATCGATGACTACGCGATGTCTACACGTTGTTTTACACGAATTAAAAACTTATTTAAATTAATCGGTAGCGGTATTTGACATTTGTGTAATATTATTACAATTGTAACATATACGATAAAATAATTAAAACCGTTAAGATATGGCTATACATAGTATATAGCTAAGATTCAAATGATATTACAAACATTATCTTTTTATAATTTAACTATTGATAAAAAGAAAGAATAATTGCTTTTTAGAATGATTTCGATGTACCTCCAATAAATATTTAATGTTAATACATTTTTTTATTTTTTTTATTTTATTCCACTTTTTGGAAATTTTTAATGTTTTTAAAAGTATTGTTATAAAATGAAAGAAAAAAGAACATTGTGATTTATGATTATATCGACTAGCGTAAAATATACTTCGGTATGCTGTTGTAATTGAAAAAGTGATACAAAAAAAATATATTATGTATTGATTCATCAAATTTGTATTTAATTTTTTTATAGTAAATAATGTAATATTTAATTATATATATTCCTATAATGTATTGATAAACTGCTTGTTTTAATTTTATCGTAAACATTTGTTATTATTTGTTAAATATTCAATATTTTAAGTATAGATAAATATATAAAATTGGAAAAAATGATTTTCATTCCCTTTTAGTAGATATTTTAGTAACCCATTTGATTTCAAAATAAAAATTATAAATAAACATTTTGTGTCGCAATTGATGTTAGTGTTTTAATTTTTTTGAGTTTTTTATATTAATAAACATTATTATACATTTATAACAACTTTATAACTACTAATGATTTCAATTCTTAGAATGGTTATACAAACGAAACATCGTATAAGACATTCAGATAAATGATTGAATGAAATATCAAAAGTATAATCATCGGTAGGTATGTAAATAAGAAAAACGATTTATAAATAAATATATGACGAGAAGAAAACCTGGAATGCAGTAGTTCGGTAAAATTTAAATTGATTTTCCGTTGTGAATACGTAATCCGTTTCAAGAATGAAAATCGATAAAACATAATTCGAGGAAATTCGAATTTCGTCGAACGGTACTTACTAATTAGCATAAATAAAACGATGGAATGAAAAAACTCACCTACAAGTACATGGAATGATTGATAATATGTAATACGAGATAAATGCTACGTGATTGCAATGTTGGCGGCGGCAGCTTCAGGCACTGTTGATTGGAGACGGTCTAGATGACTACTGACCGCCGTCGTAGCGGTGGTGCAGATAACACAAATCGGCCAAAGATAATCCGGCATTATGCGTTTACAAAAAAAAAAAAGATACACCTATACAAACACACACACACAAATAAAATGTATACATTTTTTTCACAACCCCCCACCACCACCACCACCACCAACGATGCCACCACTCCGAATTTCCAAGGGGATCAGTTCTCTTTGCAAAGAAGGGTAGTGGCCAAGGTATTGTGCGCGTGTAGTTAGGTAGGTGCGGCTTATAACCATACGCTGTTGTTGATATACAATATCATATATACTACCGTATACGCGACCGGGTTAATTAAGTGGAAATTTTCTATTAACTTGTTGCCGCATCCCTATACCCGTACCCACACACACACATACATGCACATATACACACACACACGTACATATATATATATACACTATACACGCGCACACACAAATGCTGATGAAACCAGTTTATAATATGAAATTAGAATTATAATACTGCACCGCCACCGCCACCATTGTGTTATCGAGAATTTGACCATCGATATTCGATTTATTTTTCAATAATCATGCTTCAGTGATGGTTAGGTATACTGTGCGCGCGTATGGATACGTACACAAACACACATACCAACAAATAATACATGTGCAATACGCAGCCCGACTCACTTGAAGACGTTTTGTTTTCATTTGTTTGTACAGTGAGTAGGTTTTGTCAATGCTCAATCGTCCTTATGTTTCCACGAGACGTCACTATAGCCCATTGTGACATTTTGTTGTTTCCATAAAACGAAGATTCGTAAGGGTAGATATGTGTTGTACAAACACAAAAAAAAATACCTCGACTAAATTGACAAGATTTATTTTTTAATCAATCATTGCAAATTGCCGAGGATGAGTATCGCATAAGTATACACATAAGTATCACCGTTTTTACCGAATGAGCTGCAACTGACACATATTTGATGCTGATATTTAAATATACCGAATATCCACACACCGGTTTGATTTTTTCACTTTACGATTAGGATAGCTATTAAAATATTCAAGAGTTAGATTTTTTACTTTGTTCTTAGTCGGCACGTACAAACACACATCTCAATAAGGTAGACAAAGAATTGCCGCTCGTTCATACCGAAGACTTCAACAAGCGTTATGAACGGATCGGCGATTTTTGAAAGGAACGGCTTACCAATATTTTAATATTTATAACATTATCGTATGTCACGTCCGAGCTACCAGATTTCTCATACGATTCACCATTATTATTACTTATTTCTTTTTACACGACGATTTGATTATTATACCGTTGTCAGCATGCCCGAAATAACATTAAAGTAGTTTTCAAATTCCTTTTTCTTCCAGTCAACGATGCTCAATACACTTGAAAACGTAATTGAAAAGAAGTATATTAATTAATTATCTATTCATACGTATATCATTTGAAAACTTCATATTCCACTGGTAATCTTTAAAATTATTATAAGTCATTATTATCATAAGACGAACAACGATATTATAGAATAAAAAGAGTTTCATAATAAAAAAATATTATTTAAATTTGTTTTACTCTAGTCGGTCACTTAGATAAAACTTTAATGGAAATTCAACTTGAAGCAAATAATATGCCTACATTTAAATTTTACAAATCTAATTGAGAATTTAAAACATAACTTTGAATGTTCTTTACTTTGTTATGATATAATATTATGTTCATTCAACACATTTTCATAGTGATAATATAGTTTTTTGTGATATTCTATTTAAAATAATACGTATTTTTTTTATTATTATTAATTTTAGTTTATTTTTTTAAAATATACACCATGCGGATTTTGATAACAGTATATCAATAAAAAGTGATCTTTTGTTCAAAAGGACGGGGGCTTTGACATTGATGTAAAACATAGGATTAAGTGCGGGTGGATGAAATGGAGAGAAGCATCGGGCGTGTTATGCGATAAGAGAATTCCAATTAGGCTGAAAGGTAAATTTTATAAAAGTGTAGTGAGACCAACTATGCTGTATGGTTCAGAGTGTTGGGCGGTTAACAGGAGAATAGAACAAAGTATGAGTGTCGCGGAAATGAGAATGCTTAGATGGTTGAGTGGAGTGACAAGAGAAGATAGAATAAGGAATGAATACGTGAGAGGTAGTGTTGGTGTAGCGCCAATTGTGGACAAGATGAGAGAAAATAGGCTGAGATGGTTTGGGCATGTGATGAGGCGAGAGGAAACGAATGCAGTAAGAGTGGTTATGAAGATGGACGTTGAAGGGAAAAGAGGAAGAGGAAGACCAAAAAAGAGATGGTTGGAGACTTTGGAGAATGACATAAGGGCTGTCGGTGTGTGCAGAGGAGATGTGATTGACCGAGTAAAGTGGAGGTGTAGGACAAGGGTGGCCGACCCCAAACAGTTGGGAGGAAGGCGAAGTAGAAGAAGAAGAAGAAGAAGAAGATATCAATAAAAAGTTACATAATAGAATGATATGGCCATTATAAATTAAATCTTGGAAACAGAATAACAATTAAAATAGATTAAATAATAGAAAAATTAATGTTTGAAATAGTTGAATAAGAAACACTGTATTTTAAATTAGATACTTACTTGATAGCTTACTTTTGTTAATAAGTTTAAGTGTAATAATTATAAGTTATTTTATTACAAAAAAAAAAAAAAAGGCCAAAATAATTAATCAATGCTTCAAGTTCATACGATAAAGATTATACTGAATATCGTATAACATTATTTTTAAAAAACTACTTACATTTTGTGAAGTAGTAATAGAATTATCAAAATTAAACTAACTTGTTAAAGTATTCCCCAGGCGATAACCTATGTTCGTTTCTTACGAGAGGTAATGTAGAATAGGCGGATAACCTTTAAAAATACTCTTAATATTCTTTGAAAAAATAGTTTTTTATTGTTTAAAAAGTCTTACATGTTTAAGTTTGAATATATTATGTATAAAAATATTTCAAAATAATTTAGCTTAATTAATTATTAAATATTTATATAAATTATTAAAATCAAAACTTAGTAAATTTAATTGAATATCTTTATTTCCAAAAATGTTATTTTATGTGATTATATTTGTTGAAAAAGTATTTAAGAAATTGTACTCATATGTAATGTCTCCGCCAAACTAACGTACGTATGACAAATCTGTGTTCAGTAAAATCAATTTTCTGTTGTTAGAATTAATATTAGAGTAAACTGACAATATACCAAGTTTAAAAGAAACAACATTATCTGTGTGATGATATAAATTTATACGATGTTTAAAATTTTATGCGAATGATGAACTTTTTTAAATTGTAAAATTTCATATAAAAACTCTGAATTATCGAACAAATGTTTCCTTAAACTTGAGTTAGTTTACTCTAATATTGAAGGTAAAAACACAAAATTGATCTAATGAATGTAGATTTCCTTTGTTATAATATAATATTATGCATGTAAGATAGAGTCAACATTGAGTGTGTGTGTGTGTAAAGTCCTCTCAAATAAATCAGAGATAATATTGAACGATAATATATTTCTAATTATCTATTTAAGTACAAAATATAAAATAAAATTGTTAAACTATAAGTAAAATGTTATTTTCTGGAAAAGCGTTCATTTAAAATAAAATACTACTTATTATAAAACCAAAATACTTGTTCCTTTATTAATAATGGTAGTATCTAAGATTTCCTATACTAAAAATATTCATAACCACTACGATGAGACCAATTTTTATCAATCAATAATCTCTTTCGTATATGGTACAATTTCACAAATAAATTTCATACGTGTATATTATTGTTAAACTTCAATTGAAAGTTAAAGGTATTAATTGTTTTCAATGATATAGAAAATATTTTTTATATATTCGTTCTGTGTATGATAAAGCATGATCAAGGTGTATGAAATGACATTTTATCGGTGACTTATAATAATTATTACCACATTAATGTGCTAAAATATTAGTAGGTATATAGTTCAACTACGCAAGAAATAAATCAAAAAATTACCAAGTACAAATAGCGTCCAGTTAAATGGTTATTATTTAGTTGTTTATTTGTGTAAATTATAAGAATATATTGATAACAATACTATAATAACACTAATATTTAAGGTTGGTAAAATAACATGAACGGTTCTATTCACCGTAATGACAACGAAATCAAAATAGCAAACAGCACGGCGACGGAAAAAAAAATAAAAACTGAGAAATGCGTATAACGATAAACGCGTATAGCGATTAGCCAGTGGTTTAAACTTAAAAAAGAACCGGATGGGCCTCTGTTGTACACTTGGGGGTGGAGTGCGACTCTTCATAGGATAGGTCATTATAATGGATTTGTTAAATTTGAATTCAATGATAGGTATCATTGTATACGAAAAACGATTCTGAACGGAGATGATATGTTAGTCGAGAATATAATACATTGTTATTTATAAATATTGTAATAAGTATATTTTATTTTGAAACGAAAAATTTAGAAAAATCGAAAATTTGAATGCCTATAAGTGGCTTAAAATCAATATAATATTTTGAAAAAAATATGTCATAAAGGAAATGCCAATCTTAACAGCTGGTAAAAATTTCAAAAATTTGCGACTTACACTTTTTGAATTATAACAAATATTTGAAATCGTTTGAGAATAAATTGCTATTTTATGCAATTTCGTAAATATTTAAATTTCAAACAGTCATAAAATTTTTTCCTCTAAATCCGGTAGAAATTTTTTTAAAGATTTTTGAAGAGTAGCTTATAGATAACCTAGTGTTAAAATTTTGAACCTTAAGTATGAACAGAAAAATTTTATGAATTTTTATCTACAAAATAACTTGCAAATTATCGTGATTTTTACATATTTTATACAAATTTGAGCATTAAGGGCTTATAAAAAAAATTTGATTTAACCGATCACCGATATTTTTTAGATACGATAAGTTTAACTTATTATAAACCTTGTATTAAATTTTCAAGAGTTTTCGGTCAACCAATTATATTTTGAAAACTTAACCATGTATAGAGAACGTCAATATAAAGATTTGGTGAAAATTTCAAGTTGTTGCAGTTTTTCGTTTTTGAGTTAGAGCATTTTAAAAAAATTTAATTAATAAAAACGTGATTTTGCGTAAAATTTTCCGTTTTTTTGTAAATTTTTTATCGTTTTTTTCGATTTTTTTAAAAAGTGTTGATTAGTGTGATTTTTGACTAGCCAAAGTACCATCTACATTCACTTTCCTTTCAGAAAAATTGCTGCTTAAACAAATCGAAGCATTTTTACTGCCAAAAAAGGTGTCGTCAGACACAAAAAAAAAAAAAAAAAAATAAAAGAAAAAACACACATCATTGTAAAACCAATAGATTCCATCACTCCGTTCTGAATCTAAAATGTAATTAAATACATTTCGTAATCTTGAAACAATTTACATTATTTCTTTCGCTGTTATGTTTTTGAATATCTAAGAATCCTAAAGCCGTAGGTATCTCTAGACGTATCGGTTTCGTAGCCAACCACGGTCGTGATGGACAACGAAAAGGACCATATTATTGCAGTTGCAGCAGGAGACTTTAACACTCGTTGTGCGCGCGCAACGGCCCGTTGCACAATGCTTCTCGCACACGATAATATTATGACGTATCGTTTGCAGCGCGGTATCGAATTCATCGTTGCTGTACGGTAAGGAAGGGTGATGCAATGGGAGGCACACGCACGGAAACGGACGAAATTGCGAATCCGTGTCGTCGGGGATCCGTATTGTTATTATTTTTGTGTTGTACAAAAGAGCGGTGAGTGTGCCGCACAACGAGACCGCGCGGATCGGATTTCAATAAAATGGCCGAGTGCGGGACGGGCGCGTGACGACGGCAAAGTACGAGAATCGGAGATGGGCCCCGGCGGTCGTATGATTGTCGTTACGTGCCAAGAGGGAGCGAACGTCGCCGGGTCGGTCGCGTTACCGTCCGGTAACCGGCCCGGTACACGACGTTCGTTACCGCGCGGCGATGTCCCTCGGGCGGCCGACCGTACGTCCATGTTATGGGCGGGGCGAAGTGCAAGCGTTCGCCCGGAGGGCCATACGTCCGATGCACGCCGCCCCGGGCAACACACGTCTCGATTGACAGAGGGGGGGGAGGGGGTGATTCCGCGTGCACGTCGCGCGTACAATGGACACCGCGCGCGACCTGACCGTCAGCGACGAGATCGACGGTAATACGTTTCCCATCCATCCCCCCCTCACCATGCCATGGCCGGTTCGCGCGCACAACGTTACGCACTCCCCGTGCGCGCGTACGTTAACGCAAACATCGTGTTATTGTTGCGCCCGGCGGCACCCTTCGTTCGGCGGCGCGGGGAATCCAATAAAAACGTTTAGTCAAGCGGACTAAATAAAACAAACACGACCGCGCGGAAGCCGCGACCCCGTCGTACACCGCGCTGTTGTATTAATATAATAATAATAATAATAATAATAATAATGATAGTAATAATAATAATAGTAATAATAATCGTATTTCGATGATAATAGCCAAAAGGAAAATATTAATAATAACACCGCCCGAAAATGCAGTCAGCCGTGTTCACGGTTCGTCGTATCCAGAAGTCGGCGTGATCCTTAAACCAATACATAACAAAGTATAATATAATACGTACGTACGCGTACACGTGTGTGGTCTTCGAAACCGTGTTGCTGCGGCGGCGGCGGCTTTTGTACCCGAAACGATTCCGCGTACGTATACGTTCCTTTTGCCTTTCCTCTCAGCCGTCGGTTTCCACACAAATGTATTCAAATTATATAATACGCATACGCGGTGCGAGTGCCTGTGTTCTCTCTTTTTTCCGCGCTATCGACCCGATATCCGGCCAAAGCTGACGGTCCATATACCGCTCGTCGTCGCGCGGGTCTTGCGAATTTTTATTCCCGTCGGTAATCGCGCTGGACCACCGCTCTTGATCATGGTCGACCGCCGTGTACTTGAACCACTGCGAGGAACCTATGATCCGTCCGCGGACGTACGTCTCGTGGTGACGATCACGACTTTTTCGAACCGCTGTGTGAGGCGTTTCTGTGTCAAACATTTCTCACGTTCGATCGCTTCGATGTGCAAAAACTATCAACGGTATATTTTCAAACCGTTCACCACTAAACTTCCCACTGAACATTTTATGTTGCCTAACATCTTTGAGATGTATGTTTTGTGTTCAATATGAAACATCATAATGCGATGTTACTGAGTGGTTTCAATTTCGTTTTATTTATTACAACTAGTTATATATATATAATTTATAATCAAAACGCAATATAATTACAACCCTGTAATGTTTGAAAGTGTCGTTTTCAGATAATGGTAGTAATTAGTAATCACGTGATTATAGTACTATACATAAATATATACAAATAACAAGTTATTTACAAACTGATTTCCAGATTTACAATTTATAAATTATATATTTAATTGATAGCTGATAACTAGCTGGTTTTACCATGCGTGTTATTTTAGTAAATTGTTATTAAAATTTATCATTTGCTCAATACTCATTTTACTTATTGTCACGCAAGCACACAACACAATGTGTCATTAGTGATTTGTGATTTCAAATGTCATTGGTATTTTGTTGATATTTATCATAATCATGTATTACAGGTTAATCAATCAGTATTAGAAAAATAATATGCATATTGCGTCAAAATTAATTTTTTATATTTTATAATATATATTTTTGCAATATTAGTCAAATTGTAAATTATTTTAATTGTTTTTAAAAATCATAACAATTAATTGAATAAACATAAATAAATAGCATATTAAAAAAGAACCGGATGGGCCTCGCTCTGCTGTACAGTTAGGGGTGGAGTGCACCTCGCTTATAGGATAGGTCATAATTATAATGGATTTGTTAAATTTGAATGCAATGATAGATATCATTGTATACGAATAACGATTCTGAACGGAGTTCATATGTTAGTCTAGAATATAATACAATGTTATTTATAAATATTATATAAGTATATTTTATTTTTAAACGAAAAATTTAGAAAAACCGAAAATTTAAATTGTCTATAAATAAGTCAAAATATGTCAAAATACTTTGAAATTTTAACCATCTATAGAAAACGTCAATATAAAGATTTAATGATAATTTCAAGTTGTTGCGGTTTTTTGTTTTTGAGTTAGGGCATTTTAAAAAAACCGATATCATTTGTCAGTCTAGAACATTCTACATTATATTATATTTTACATGTAATTTTATGTCAATATTCGATGTTCAAACGCTTATAAAAAAAAATTGTGCCTATGGATTTTAATAATTTTTGAATGACATTAAGAACTACTTCTGTGGAATCTTCGTTTAAATTTTCAAGTATTTTGTAGAAGCCAAATTTTTTTTATCACCGATTATAAAAATAAAATGTAAAAAAATCGAATATTTTAAATGACTATAAGTGGCTTAAAAATCAATATAATATTTTGAAAAAAATATTGCATAAAAGAAATACCAATCTTAACAGCTGGTAGAAATTTCAAAAATCTGCGACTTATACTTTTTGAATTTTAACAAATATTTAAAATCGTCTGAGAATAAATCGCTATTTTATGCAATTTCGTAAATATTTAAATTTCAAACAGTCATACAATTTTTTCCTCTTAGTCCGGTAGAAATTTTTTTAAAGATTTTTGAAGAGTAGCTCATAGATAACCTAGTGTTAAAATTTTGAACC
>JASXSY010000754.1:0-28377 GCA_034509805.1 Sipha maydis | reverse complement strand
ATTAAAATTTATTCATAAAAAAAACTTACAAGATATTTATCCTAACATAGAAATAGCGTTAAGAATATTTCTCACTATTCCAGTAACAACTGCTAGCTGTGAAAGAAGTTTTAGTAAGCTTAAACTAATAAAAAATTACTTAAGATCGACTATTGGACAAGAGAGACTAACAAGCATGGCAATTTTATCCATAGAACATGAATTTTCTAGACAAATTTCATATGACGAAATCATCGATGAATTCTCTAGCCTTAAAGCAAGAAAAGAAAATTTTTAAAGTTTGAAATTTACATTGTTATAATAACTGTTGATTAAATAATGTTGTATTACCTCTTCTTCTCTTCTTCTTCTACTTCGCCTTCCTCCCAACTATTTGGGGTCGGCCACCCTTGTCCTACACCTCCACTTTACTCGGTCAATCACATCTCCTCTGCACACACCGACAGCCCTCATGTCATTCTCCAAAGTCTCCAACCATCTCTTTTTTGGTCTTCCTCTTCCTCTTTTCCCTTCAACGTCCATCTTCATAACCACTCTTACTGCATTCGTTTCCTCTCGCCTCATCACATGCCCAAACCATCTCAGCCTATTTTCTCTCATCTTGTCCACAATTGGCGCTACACCAACACTACCTCTCACGTATTCATTCCTTATTCTATCTTCTCTTGTCACTCCACTCAACCATCTAAGCATTCTCATTTCCGCGACACTCATACTTTGTTCTATTCTCCTGTTAACCGTCCAACACTCTGAACCATACAGCATAGTTGGTCTCACTACACTTTTATAAAATTTACCTTTCAGCCTAATTGGAATTCTCTTATCGCATAACACGCCCGATGCTTCTCTCCATTTCATCCACCCGCACTTAATCCTATATTTTACATCAATGTCAAAGCCCCATCAATGTTGTATTACCTAATTACATATATAAAAAATAAATGTTAAAAAATATCATTCCGTATTTTTCGTCAATTTTTTAATCGCTAAAAAGGCGCATTTTCCTAGGTTTGCCAGGGGCGCTAACGAGTCTTTCTACGCCACTGGCTAAACTTGCCCTTATGTAGTTCTGGATGTTCTTGCATAAATGATACCAATGTTTGTTTTTGCTCAAACGTAACAGATTTCCCCTTAAATTTTTTTGGGGGATTCATAATTATTAAATATTAATTAATACTAAAAAATAAAATAAATACTGTAAATTCACAGTATTTGGTGAAAACTTGTAATATCAAAATATAGCCGATAAAATGTTTTATTTCATGGAATAAAAACTGTTTTTTGTGATAAGCGACTCGAAAATCGAAAAACAGATCGAACGTAATATTTACGATTTACAATATTCGATCACTGCCTGAGAATACAGTCGATCGAAAACCAGCAATCGAATAGACTTTTTTGATCGAAAATCAAAAAAAGCTATTTGACTGATCTTTTCGATTGATTTGAGAATAGGCTCCCAGGCTACACACCTCCTAATCGTTTTAAAATAAGAAATGAATTATTGAATGAAGTATATGATCAGGTTTCTGTAAATACAAAAGAAGGGTTAGCAGGTAAAACAATATGTATGGCATTAGATGGTTGGTCTAATGTCTATAATGAATCAATAATTTGTATATGTGTGACTGAAATGACAGAAGGTTGTGTTTATTTGCTAGAAACAATTGATACACTTGATAATAGCTATACGTGGGATTATTTGGTGTAAATGACTGAGAGTGCAATACTTAGCTGTGAAAAATTTGGATGTATTGTTAGTAGTGTCGTTACAGATAACGCTGCAAATATGTCAAAAATGAGAAGAAATTTAGTTATGAGTGAAAAATTACAAAATAAACAAATCATAACATACAGATGTTCAGCACACATGTTAAATTTATTAGCTCATGATATAGAAGCACCTGGAATTAAATCTCATATCAAAACTATATTTAAGTATTTTAGAAACTCTCATTATTTTGGTGCTAAATATAGAATGGAGGGTGGTAAGACACTGGTAATGCCTCAAGATATTAGATGGAACACATTAGCAGACACTATCCAATGTTATCTGGATAATTGGCATTTGCTATACAAAATATGTGATGAAAATCGTAGTGCAGTTGATGGTACAATTTTTGCTAAAATTAAAGATATTGAAACTAAAAGTATTGCTGAAAAATATCTCATAAAATTGAAAAAAATTGCTGTGTCCTTTGACAAAATCCAAGCTGATTGTTGTACAATTAGCGAAGCTACTCATATTTGGTTAGATTTGGAAACTTTTTTTGAAATTGAAGTATGTAGTTCAGAAATGTTGAAGTTTTTTACAAATCGTTTTGAAAAGGCAATGAGTGAGTACCATTATTTAGCCTATATTTTGGACCCTCGGTATATTGGTGAAAAATTAACGGAGGAACAATTAGATAGTACTATGAATTATGTAAGTATAAATCATCCAGAAATTATAGCTGAAGTCATCACCTTCCAAGCACAGGGATTTCCTTTCAAGTCTTATCTGTTTAATGAAAATATTGTTTTAAAAATCAAACCACTGACATGGTGGATAGCATTGGAAAAAAACTTAACGAAGGAAATGAATGAAATGGTTAAGCAACTGTTCACATCATGTGCTTCTTCAGCTGGCATTGAGAGAATATTTTCAACTTATGGTATAGTTCATACGAAACTAAGAAACCGGTTAGGTATTGAGAAATCTTCTAAATTAGTCTCTGTATTTAAAAGTTTAAATAGTTGTAACAAATAATTAAGACAATATTGTGATATTTAAATATTAAGTTACCTATCAAGTTGATATTAATTTATACATTTTTTTTTTTTATTTATGTTGGAGTACAACTAATTACTAATTGTTATGTTATTTATTGGTATGTAATTTTAATAATTCTATTTTTAATTTCTATATAGTTTATGCAATTAACTATTAAGACAATTGTGATATTTAAATATTATGTTACCTATCAAGTTGATATTAATTTATACATTTTTTTTTTTTTATTTATGTTGAAGTACAACTAATTAATATGTTATTTATTGTTATGTAATTTAAACAAATAAATAAATATATTACCTACAGAACTACAAAAGTAATATATTATATAACCATTGAAGTGTTAGTAATTTGAATAAGTAAAATTATCATTATACATTTTATAAATTTTAAATTTGTTCATGAAACAAAAAATAATAATAAAAAGGATTTGCCAGTATGAACTTACAAATTATAAGTTAAATGCACATAAATGATGATTTTCTGTTTTAAACAACTATTTTTTTATGTTGCTTAAATCATTTGTTTTAAACGTTTTAAACAAAACCATGTTTCATCAATTTAGATTTTAAAACATGTTTTAAACAAGTGTTTAAAACAAAATGTGTTATGTCGCCAACCAGGGCCGGGACTCCTTATATAAGGCGGTACCTGCGATGACTCGCATCAATGGAACTAGGAATTTAAAATAGAGAATGTAATGTGTCTTACAATTGCTTTGCACTCATATAATAATCAATAATTAGACAAATACAACAATAGAGTGATAAGAATCAAACAATATAAGAATAAAAATAATAATAAACCGTGGACAATAACGATATCACAAATTAATAATAATAAAGATAATAATACAAATATAAAAAATACGAGATAACCCACGCCGATCACCTGACGAGTTTCGATGGACGGGAGCGGTACTGGTAGACGCAGGTTGGGCAACTTGATCGCCAGACAAACTCCCGCACACACACTCCCAGGATCAGCTGCGATGAGGCGGGGGTTGGCGCTGACGAGTGTACGACGACGATGAATTGTGCGACAACCTGCGCACGCACACGCGTGTGCCGAACGGAACACTCACTACCCTGTCCCACAGTTATGAATAGCGCGCAGAACACGCGAATCCCACACGATACGGAATTATCGACAGTAGATTGATACCGCAGGTGTTCGTTCGTCAGCACCGACGAGAACGAAGAACACGAGTGGGACGTGCCGATACGCAGCCTCGCACAACACGGCGAATAGCACAACAACGTGAACGAACCTTTTCGGCGACGATTTGCATCAACGATCGCACTCGCCGAAGTATTAACGAAACGGAAAACGGCGTAAACACAACCGATGTAGAGTCACGTGGTCACTCGCGACGCGACGCACAACAAGCGAACACGGGAGCGGGCTCGTACATCCGTCACACTCGACCGCTGGAAAAAGACAACTAAGGCTGCGCTTTGGCATATAGCGAGTAACCGTCATCGTAATCGTGTGACGATCGAAGGCAGTAGGGAGATGGACGATTGGCAGAAGATAAACCTTTATCGCAACCGCTGTATCTTAAACGTCGAACCGGTGGCGGATTGTCCGCGCGGCGAAAAGACCGCGAGTTTGTAAAGTTCAAACAAAACATCAACTCTGAGAAATAGTATAGAATTTGGTAATCAACTAGGTTCTTGGTTAACTGGTATCTGATTAATGGTATGATAATAATTTGATAACTGATATAAAATAATATTATACAACTTCTATCACATTTTGTTAACACGGTCCACGGACCACATTCAAACACTTAATTATTCAAACTGTGTATAGACGTTTAGTGTTTATTAATTGTAATTTATTTAATTATAATATATTTGATTGATATATTTTTATCATAAACTATTAATATTTATTAAAACGAGGAAATAAAAATCTCTACTACAGTATTTCGGAGTTCAAACTACATGTAATAACGACGTTGAAGATACAGATATAAATCTTGACAAGGAGGTAACAAATAATGTAGAAATAACAAATAAATTGATTGTACACTAAAAAATTAAAAGAACAATTTTAAATAATTTATTATTATATAAACTTTAATCTTTAGGCTCAATTACCAGTACAATCGGAAAAGTAAGAGGTGGGAGTGGTCGGACATTTCAACAAAAATTGATTGTTAAATATCCATGGATTATGCATGACAGTTTATTAGACAAAGTGTATTGTTCTGAATGTAAAAACGCTGTAGATAGAAACATTGTCTTAACCAATAAATTCAGTTATTGATCAGAATTAAAAAGATACTTTTACAGTTAATGGGTTTTCAAATTGGAAAATATCTTTACAAAGGTTTTCATCTCTTGAAGGTATAATTTTTAATTATTAATTTATGTTTTCGTTGTTAATTTGTGTAAAACTAACATCAGCTTGTTTTGGTATTCTGGTTTGTGGTGATATTTTTCATTTGTATTAATAATTTTTTTAATCAATATAGATTAGAATATATTATACATACATATACATTATACATATACATATAATACATTCTTCTTCTTCTTCTTCTTCTTCTACTTCGCCTTCCTCCCAACTATTTGGGGTCGGCCACCCTTGTCCTACACCTAAATAATACATTATAGATTATAAATATATATACCTATAATATATGAGAATGTTCCAATTCATTTTATATACATGCCAACTGAAATACAATTATTTTTAATGTTATTACATTATAATACATAAATCGATTATTATTTATTTTATTTATTATTCTAATTTAGTTCCGTGTTGGAATCAGATCATCAGTTAGTGATAAGTAAGTGATAATTTTTAAAGGAAATAGATTGTTTTGTTTTGTTTTTTATAAATATCAAAACTTGATGGTCAATTTCCCTTAAAAATATTCACAAAATACATAAACATATTCAATAAAATTGGACTAGATACGGATCTACAACAAAAACACACAGTGCAGCCAAAAATGGAAAATATGTATTCTTCTAACACATTGTTGGTGACAACTTTCCTTAGATTAATTTAAATTTTCTGTCTCTAATATAGTATCGTGATGATTATGTAATAGAAGTAAATTTATGAAAAATATGAAGAAGGATCCAAAACATGGAAAAAAGAAAGCAAATTCGGGTATGTGCTTTAAATATTTTATAATAATAATTATTGTATTTTTAATTTTAATTTAGTTGTGTATTGAAATCATCTCATAAATAAGTGATTAGTTAGTGATTGTTTTTTAGGGAAATAGATTATTTTTTCTTGTATTTTATACTTATCAAAGACAGAATGATATATTTCCCTTAAAAATATTCACAAAATACATTAACATATTCAATATAATAGGACTGGATACGGATCTACAACAAAAACACAGAGTACAGCTGAAAATGGTAAATATTTATTCTTCTAACACAGTGTTGGTGACAACTTTCCTAATAATAATTATAAATATTCCGTTTATAATATTGTATCGTGATGATTGTGTAATAGTAGTAAATTTACAGAAAATATGAATAAGGATACGAACCATGTAAAAAAGAAAACAAATTTGGGTATGTGATTTAAATATTTTATAATTTTATTGTAAATTAAATAGGGTAAATTATATAAGGTTATTGTTACAGGAGTAAATATTTTCTTGTTTTTCAGAATAGTAGTGATATTAAGAATTTCTCTGTCTTGAGTTTAAAATTAATTTTTATACGTAAAAAAATAAAATTCCTTATCAGACAATCCAATATGAAAAACCTTTTAATTATTATATTTTTCTATTATATGAAAAAGAGAATCAATATGATCCCTATAAACATTAGTATTCTTATTTAATATTTTCAAAAGAAATGGATTATTTACGGATTAACATTTTTATTTTTCAATGATTCGTTTGCGAGTTACAGCTCCTCAAAATATTGGTGGTTTTCAAAATCTTTTCAATAATTGTAAAGACCAGGAGCTAATCATAAATTTGATATCGTTGAACACAAGGTGATAAAATAAATAACAATTAATTGTAGATTACCATTGTACTTTGAACCCTAATCATTTTTTAACTTATCGACTAAGCGGACATACCGAATTACCAAAGAATGATAAATGAAAAACTGGAAATCGAGTATATTATGACAAATTTATTTTAATCATAATTTCACAGATAATTGTTTAAAAATTAAAATGGTATCACCACATAATTAAATCTTATTACTACTCATGACTAAGGTATACCTTGATAAGTCCGTGACTGGTAATATGATTATAATATTATGCAGAAAGTAAATAATAAATACCCATATTTAGGTGATAATAATGCTTGTATATTGTTCTGTGATATTGTGAATGATATGAATGTTGTATGATAATAGTAGAAAATGAAATAGAATAATATCAGTATAATAGGTATTATAATTTTACAGCACTATTTAAGAATTTAATTAATTAATTACCTATCTAAAATCGTGTTTTACAGTTACACTATTTGAAAATCCTATAACTTTTATTTTTATTGTAAAAAAACTAATATCAAATTAATGTACATAGTGATATTATTTGATTAACAATCAAATCGGAATCCCAAGAGTCCAAGACCATTATTTAATAAGGATTTGAAAGAAAAAATGTATGAAGATCCAACTACATAAAATTCTTGGTTTATTTATTTTTTATTTTTAACAATTGTTCAAAATTTTGACCATTTTGTGACATACAAAATGTCATAAGTTTTAACACATTTTCAATTGTACATTTTTTCATAATATCAGCTGGTATATTTGAACAGACCTCTTTGATTTTGTTAATTAATTCATTTTTACTTAAAGGCATCTTTTTTTGAACCGCATTTGGTGACAATTATCTAGCATGATTTAAGATAATAAAATAGTTCTATCTTAAATGATGGGTACTTTTCTCATGATAGTTTAGGTTTTCCCCAAAAGTTGCTCATTAGTTATTCTTTGGTATATATACCAAGGTTAGACAAGGGTGGTATTGGTGATATGCACCAAATAATATTATACATGATAATATTATGTAATATTTGGTGTTTGATAAGTCTTAATTCAAATTTCGAATGATAACAAATTTGTATTAATAAAAAAGTATTCGAACTTTTTAAATGAAAAGTGAACTATCATCAAATAGTTTGATAGTTCCCATCACTATGGTATATTGGTTTTGGTGTTTTGGTAAGATATAACTAATAATAACAAAACTTGAATAATATGAACTATTAATTAATACAAAAATGTATGATTTTATTTTAAATAAACTATAACCTACAATCATAAAATTTTATTATTTTAGTACACCTTTAGAATATATACCTATTTTTAAATTACCAACATATCTACATATTCACACTGTATGCATACGTAATAAAAACATTTAATAACAATAAAATATAATAAAAATCAATAAGGTACCTATTGTACAATATACATAAACATGTAACATAATATATTGCACATACACATAATTACTAAAAAAAAATATAATAGGTATAATAAACAATAAATTGTTATTTGAGGTCTTATGAAATTGTCCTTTGTCAAATTTGAACACAATAATTTTTATATTTATCTTGTGGTTCGAACGATATATAAATATATACAACATACTTAATAGCTATAAAACTTAGTAAGACTAATAAATAATTACATAGTAAATGATAACAATTTTTTTTAATAACATAATAGAATACAGGTGTATGCCAACATTTCAGATGGTTTATGACAAATTGAAGGGGCTCATTACTCTTTTGTAAAATCTCTTCAAAGGCACACACAAAGCTACCTAAGAATTTATTTTATACACCTTATGATACGACTAATAGAAGTCTAAAAATGTAATTAAATTCATATAATATGAGGTGACTTGAGCCATATTAAAAATATTATTCTCACAATTTAACATTATTTTATCAATTATATTTTTCAATACAATATTTATCTTAAATTTTACTTTAACTTGTATTGTAGGCATACATAAATATAACTGATATGTCTCATTTTTATGATTTACCTTTTAAGAGGTTTTTTTTTTTAAATTTCTATTAAAAACTACTTCACATTAGTTTTGAGTTAACTGTAACAAGTCAATAATCATAATTTTAAATATACATAATATAATACCTAACCTATAAGTAAACATCTAGCATATTGTATTTTTTAAATGCATACTAATTGTACAACATATTTTCACTTATGTAATTTAATTAAAAAAAACTTGATTCAAAATTGCAAATCCTACATATTACCCAATATTATATTTACAATATTACAAACCACTTAAATTATTTCAAATTATTTAAAACTGAAAGACAATGAATAGCTAAATATTTCAAATTTAAATTTATATAATATTTTATTTTAAGATTATTTTAACAACATAATTATGAATATTGTTAAAAACAATAGGGTAATATGTAGGCAAACAACTTACCTATTTCAATATATCATGATTTAAATCACCTCATTTTATATTGCTATTATTATGAATTACTATAAAAGGCATTTGTATAGCGGGTGATCTATCAATTTACTAGAAGTGATCCACAACAGGATTTAAATATTATGTAAATATACAATGTACATATTAGGTATAAAACATATCTATTTCACCATTAATTATTAAGATATTTTTTTTAGGATCATCAAATCAAATAAGAATCCATTTAAAAATACACAGTTTACCATTATTGACTATTGCAATATTATAAAAGTTCTATATTTATTATTATTGAAATTAGGCGTACCTACATGGCAACATTATTATAATACATTACCGTTATTGGCTTAAATTAAGAAGTATGTAATAAGAAATAACTATAATACCTAATTAATAGGTAAATAATAAAGGAGTATAAGTGAAATTGATTGACTTTATTACTACTACTATAAAGGAAATTCACAGGTAACTGTGGTCAAATATTTATAAAATGTGATAGAACACCTGCTAGACAAATGCCTTTTAAAATTTTACAATAATTTAAAAGTTCAGGATTATGATAAATCTATTCCAATTTAAATCATACAGTCAAATCAAAATATTCGTAATGCAAAAATGCAAAATATGAGTTAAGATCATAACATGTATTCAACAAATTGAAACAAACTCAACTTAACCCCTAACTAAAAAAAAAATACAGTAAAATTTAAAATAATTAACTAATAATATTTTAACTTAGATTTAGTAGGTGGCAGTACCTAAATAGCTTACAACACCAATCAAACAGAAGGAACTAATCAGTTACAAATCACTAAATACAATATAGTTTAAAATAAAAATATTTTTATAATACCTAAATATTAGGATTAAGACATACCTACTTAATATTATAACAAAGTAGTTATTTAAGTATATTATTTTATAATATCATGTATACCTAATAATGAAGGTGAACAATCTATGATTTTTTTTTTTAATTTTTTAGGAACCGTACAATTTACCACACATTTATGATTGATTTATTTGATGTTGTTAGCTAATTTAACTTAATTGTACAATATTTGTTAAAATTGAAAAAATACATTAGCATCTACAATCTTCATTTAACATATTTTTAGTTTACTATATTATTGGGATTAGTTTTCTTCTGGAATGCATATTGTCAGACTTGATTTTTTACTTCTTTGAAAGTAACTTGAGTAGTTGAATATCTAATAAGTTAAGAAAGGATAAATATGTATAACTAAATAATTTAACACTAAAAAATATTTTTACATACTTAATTCATTTTGTAGTATCTTCAATTATCAAAATTCTATATTGGAAACAATATTTTTATTTGTCATTGTTCTCATTTGCAAATTTAATGGGAGTTATAAAATTATGTGATTTCATTATTTATCTCTCAAGCCATCTGTCTTAGTATATGCATTTGTAGTAAATACAGATAATCTTAATTCTTAATAATAATTACTATGCCAGAACGCAAAATTTGAATATATGCAAATTAAAAGTACTTCTGAACAGAGAACATTATATTTTTAAGTATATTGTAGGTATAAATAGATGATAGGCAGTCCACAGCCGTCTTGTTGTGTCCAAGTAGATGGTAATAAGTAATAATATATTATGTTGTATTAGGTTTATGTTGCATGGTGTCAGTTAATAATTTTTAGAATAAAACAACTTTTGTGTCATCTTTGAATAACATTTGGTGGTGTAACTGAATGAACAAAACTTATTAAACTGAAAATAAAATTTAATTAAAAACTGTTAGTAAGTATAATAATGCATGCACAAATTAATATATTAATCAAATTAATTTTTCTACTTATACATTTTATTTATTTAAAAAAACTTACCAAATAACTTTATGTACAAACGCTGTGCTATCCAAGTGGTAGGTATTATCAAATTTACGCCACACTTAATAATATAGATTACAAATTACGATGTCATCAATTTAATTTTTTCGACAAACTTAATTATTCAAAAACTATTGTGTTAAGTATATTATATTATTAAAGAAATTTAAACTGTCAGTAAACTTAACGGTATAACGTATAAAACATATTATAATTAGTTTAATTATTAATTACGTTATACATTTAATTCATTTAATATTTAACTATTTAACTCTTTAAGTAATAACTAACAAGTGCTATGCAGATGGCCACGAGGTTTACAATTTACATTATACTTTGAACTTTAGTATCAGTTTATCACAACTGATTGGTTTTCTTTTAATATTATCATTAATTAATTAATATCATATATTTCAACCAATGCTATTTTCAATAATATCATAGACATAAATAATGATAAACGTATCGCCAAATATTGGTAATATTGTATGGTAATAATAGGTATACTTATGTGTAGTAGTAATATGATATGATATGTGTAGTCATAATATTGTCATGTAATGAAAACAATAAAGGGGATCCGATGCGACGGCAAAGGTCAACAAAACGTAGCTTTTGTGGTCAAAATAGCATATTTAGGTGTAATAAGACATTCAATTAATCAGGTACAAAGTACAACAGTTATCAATATTGTTACCTATTAGGTCGTAAGGTACCGAATTTATCAGTTATAGCTCCTGGCCTTTACAAATGAAGAAATAGTATAAACAATGCCGCATTTACCGACTATAACACCTCCTTCAAACGCCAATATTTTGAGGAGCTGTAACTCGCAAACCAATCAACGAAATTTAAAAATGTTAACGCGTAAATTCATAATAAAAATGGGATTATTAATTTATGATATTTTTATTATATGTTACCATTTGAAAATCAAAAGTTGATAGTGGTTTCACCTATAAATATAAGGGTGAAAAAATTAAAATATTATACGGTTTTAGAAAAACATAAACCTAGAAGTTTTTGAAAAAAAAAAATCAAAAAAAGTTAATACTTTTCGAGATAATTAGTGTACCCACTTAAAAGAATCACCCTGTATATTAAACAGCAATGCTTAAGAGACTTTATTGTTAAGTAAATCATAGTTTTATTGGTAAAAATATCAACATTTACGACCCCGATATATTATTGTGTTGGTTAACAGAGTATATAGGTATATAGAATATGTAGGAATTAATTTGAGGAGGGAGAGAGGTATAAAAAAATTATTTATTGAAATAATATAATTTATTTTATGAAACTAGTATTATATTATACTACGTTGAATTTAAATTTTATTTATACGTTTGCAATAATTTTTTACCCTACTATGCTGTTAGGTAAAATTTAATTCACATATGAGCCATAACAACCTTAAATTTCTGGGGGAGGGGAAAGGGGAGGAGTCGAATCCTTAATATCCTCCTTATATATCCCATTCTAGGTTGAAACTATTATGTTGCCTAGTTCAATTTGATCCATTGTTCGTTGTTCGTCATCTTTTATAAACAAAAATGAGAAAAACTAGATATATTTATGTAAGAAAAATATTTTTTAAATTATTTATCTTGATACTTGCATATAACTTAGAATCTATAAAAATTAATATTTTGGTTAAAAAGAACCTTAAAATGGTATAACGATTTATATTAAACATTAAATATTTACAACACTATTTCACAAGGGGCGGGTTTAAGGGGGTGGCTAAGGGGGCAGTAGCCCCCCCCCCCCTTGGGACTAAGCTAACTATTTTACAAAGCCAAGTATTATGATATTTCGATATATTAATAATTATTATAAAATCGTCATTGATGAATATGATTAATTATGGATATTTGAATATTTAGACTTCAAGCTATTTTCGGATTGTTTTTCGTTCGACGACTGACGTCTGACATGACGTGTAATATTATTATGAAAATATATATGGCTCCACGTGGAGCCCAGTTTAATAATTTTAGTAATAATTATATATATATATATATATATATATATATATATATATATATATATATATATATATTTATGTATTACTTATAAACAATTGGTTATCTTCCTTTAGTACGATAATCGAGAAAATGGTACAAAAATAGCCGGAATTTCAAACGACAGTCTGTAGAAGTGCAGAATGCAGTGCAGATAACGATTACTTTTTTCCATCAATGCTCGACGTGTAAACATCAACGGTCGGAGTATTATAAGCTCGATTGAATTTAATAAATTCGTTTTGTATTTTCTGTTTAATTTTTGTCCGATTTTCGATCGTTAACGACGCGTTCCCGATAATTATCACAATGAGAAATTCACATGGAGATCATACTAAAACAAATACAACTGCAAAAAGAAAACAAGTAAATATTTCTACATTTTTTAACAAAAAACATATTTTATCAGAACCAATTAATAAAATAGAAAATATAAATATTCTGATTTCATCTACTTCTCAACTATCTGAAAATGAACAAAATACTGATTGCACTATAGAAAATAATATTTTAGAACCTTCAACTTTTATCGACGATATTGGATATTATACAAACTCAATGTCAATAAATCAAAATACAAAATATCGTTTAGTTAAAAAAAATTATTTGCCTGAATCTGATTTTATTTATCCGTTTTCAACACATGTTAAAAAAGGCAAAGAAGGCAAACGATTCTTAAATCAATCTCACTTTACAAAATTTCCTTGGTTAGCATATTCATCAATTAAATCTGGATTATTCTGTAAATTTTGTGTACTTTTTCTTGTGAATAATAAAGGAGGGTTGAGAAATACTGAACCTTTAAAAAAATTAGTTACTGTACCATTAAATACATTTGCTAAACTATTGGGAAAAGATGGAGATTTAGAATCTCATCAAAATAATTTATATCATAAAAATGCAGTTTTACAAGCTGAAGAATTTTTGTCTCGGTATGAGCAACCGGAAAAAGAAGTTATTAATATGATTGATAGTGAGAGAAAACGCCAAATACTTGAAAATAGAGAAAGAATTCGGCCAATTATTGAAACTATTATTTTTTTGGCAAGACAAAACATTCCTCTAAGAGGACATAGAGATGATGGTGATTTATTCACTATGGCTAGTTCAAACATATCTGTTATTAATGAAGGAAACTTTAGAGAACTTTTAAGATTTCGAATAAAATCTGGCGATAAGATATTAGAAAATCATCTCAAGACAACTCATGCTAAAGCTACTTATATAAGTAATACAATTCAAGAAGAAATTATAGAATGCTGTAAAGAAGAAATTATTTATAAAATATTAACAGATATTAAATCTAATAAGTTTTATAGTATCATATTTGATGAAACCACAGATGTATCACATTCATCTCAAATGACACTAGTTTTAAGATATATTTTTGGTGGAAAAATAAAAGAAGACTGTTTCATTCATAAACTGCCACACATACTTTTATAATAATCAAAAATCAAACCAAGAGGAGCAGATCACTGACAATGAAGGATTTACAGAAAATGACGAAAACACTTTTATTGAACCTAAACTCACTGGTGATGTTCTTGGAAAAACAGTAATTAATATTCTATAAAATTTAAATTTAAACTTAGAACACTGTGTTGGAATTGCTACTGATGGTTGCTCGGTAATGACGTCCACTGTTCGTGGCGCTGTTAAATATATTCAATCTAACGCAATCTAACGTCATATCAATTAAAAACTCTGTTGGTATTATTAAAGAAACTGTAAAATTTTTTAATATATCAGCCAAAAGAAATTTTGTTCTAAAAAAGGTATTTGGTAAAGAAAAACATTTAATGAGTCTATGTGAAACCAGATGGGCTGAAAGACATGATAGCATTTTAATATTTAAGAATTCTCTACAATATATCATTAAATCTCTGAACCTTATAACCGAGTGGCAAGATAATGATTCGTCAGTGAAAGCTTATTCTCTTTTAAATTCATTAACTACATGTCAATTTATAATATCATTGTTTACACTATCAGATTTACTTTACTTAACAGCACCTGCGAGTAAATTACTTCAAGGTATTCAAAATGATTTAAATTTTGCTGAAGATTGCTTTAAGGATATTATAAACATTATGGTAAATAGGCGGTCAAACAGTGATGTACATTTCAAAACAATATTTGAAGAAAGTAAGAAATTGATGGAAAAATTAGATGTGGAACTTAAGTTACCACGCATTATTAAGCATCAAATACACAGACCAAATACTTTATCTGTTTCTATTGAAGAATACTTTAGAATTTCTGTTTATAATGTACTGTATGATCATGTACTCGATGATTTAAAAGATAGATTTTTAAGTAAAAAAAATTTAACTGTTTATAAATTATTACTTCTTATACCAAAAAGTGTTGTTGATATCAAGTCAGATGATATAAATTATATTGCAGAAATTGTTGATAAAGAATACTCATATTTACACATAGAAAAACAATATTTTACTTCTGAACTTGAATTATGGATTGCCAAATGGACCAGAGTTAAAAATGAAGATAAATATAAAGTCTATTATTTATCTTTTTAGTACCTATTATTTATACTAAAATTATTTATATTTAATTTCAAGGAGGCCATATACCAATTACTGTCTTAGATGGTTTGGATAATTGTCAGGATGTACTATTCCCAAGTATTAAAACAATGCTTTTAATTATTGGTTGTCTACCCATCAGCGTTGCATCAGCTGAAAGAAGTTTTTCTACTTTACGCAGGTATATTCATCTACATTTAAAATTATAATATAAATTTAATATAACCAAATAATCTTATTTTTCTACTAATATGTTTTAAATCTAGGTTAGAGGATTGGTTAAGATCACGAATGTGTCAAAATAGATTGAATGGTTTAGCTTTACTTCATGTTCATAAAGATAAAGAAGTATCAACAGATAACATCATTGAACGGTTTTCAAAAGTTAAAAAAAGAAATATGGAATTAATAATGTAATATATCTATTTTACGTATATATTTTTATAAATAAATAGCTAATTTTTGTTGTTAATTATATATGTAATATATACCTATACTTTTTAATTGGTTTCAGATAAATATTGATACCAATAATGTAACTATTTAATATTTCACTATTGTCAAAAAAAAATGACTTACTTATGAGGGACTCAAAAACATAATCTGTAATTTTAAATTTTATATAGATTTAAAAAAAAACTAACTAAATTCTTGAGCCTCTATTAGCCCCCCCCCCTTGGTGAGTGATAAAACCCGCCCCTGCTATTTCAAAATAACTATTTGCAATTATATTATTTTTATCGGCGGAGTACGATTGCGCGCGTCTTTCCTTTTTAGGTATACGATTGCGCGCAGTGCCAGAATAACAAAAGACAAAATGTTAATTACTCAAAGGCGTACGATTGCGCGTGAAATTGGGTGCGACGTTGCCAAATGTATTACGTAAATAATAAACACTGTTTTTACAGCAACTCCATCTCACATATCCATCAGCCTGCTGCCTGATACATCTAAATTTGTGCCCATTCACTAGCAACAAATCATTTCCCCTTTCTTATGTAGTACGGTGAATTTCGTTTTCCATTTTTAAAAAATCAATACAAAATTTAAAATTGTGACACAATTCAAACACCGAAAACAACTGATAGTAAATTGATACAGTCACATCATGAACGATTATAGTATAGGCATTGATTAAGTATACATAGATAGTCCAAGTCAATGGACAATATGGGAACACGAATATTAGTAACATTAAAATGTCAATATGTAGCGGGTACAGTAATAAATTGTCCACTAATTCTAATAAATAATTATTATTGAAAAAAAGTTGATAATGAAAACATATACGGGTGGTGAGGGGTATGCCGTGCGACCCAAAAGGTCTTAATTACCTGTTAAACTGCGATAAGAAGTAAATATTCCAAGAATATAAATTAATATTGAATATTATTATTATTATTATTAGATTCTGAACGGAGTAATGGAATCTATTGGTTTTACAATGATGTGTGTTTTTTTTTTATTTTTTTTTTTTATTTTAATTTAAATTTTTTATTTTTGTGTCTGTCGACACCTTTTTTGGCAGTAAAAATGCTTCGATTTGCTTATGTAGCAACTTTTCTGAAAGGAAAGTGAATCTAATTGGTACTTTGGGAGGTCAAAAGTAATAAATTTTCAATATTTTTTAAATGCGATGGGAAAAACCCTAAAAAAATAAGGGAAAAACGGGAGTTTTTACGCAAAACCAGTTTTCGACAAAATCAAATTTTTTATTTTGCTATAACTCAAAAACTAATCGGTGTAAATACTTGAAATTTTGTATTATATTCTAGTCAAACATATCATCTCTGTTCAGAATCGTTTTTCGTATACAATGATACCTATCATTGAATTCAAATTTAACAAATCCATTATAATGACCTATCCTATGAAGAGTCGCACTTCACCCCCAAGTGTACAGCAGAGCGAAGCCCATCCGGTTCTTTTTTATTGAATGTGACTATTTATTAATTCTTTATACATTTTTATATTATGAGCGAAAAGGACCGTCTGCATAGAATATCTTAAGAGGACACGTACGACATAATAAATTTTCTTTCACCAGTTTCAATAGTGTGCATTTAGTTTCGATATTAAAGACCTATTATAAAACTTTTATGTTAGAACATTATTTGTGTTATTTCGTTTTAATTTTTAAGATAGTTATAACTGTTATGAATATGAAAAATATTAAATGCTCATAATTCACTTAAAAATTAAAATATCGTAAAAAACCAACGAGAAAACATAGATTATGTTCTTACCATCCAATTTCATTATAGGTCGATTCATTCTAATTTTTAAATTAACGAAGCTAAACCTAATCTGCTGAACGTAAATTTGCCATGTTATGCACTTGTAAGACGGAGACAATAATTGTCTGTGTAGCGTCGTCCTAATACATCTGTAATAATAGTTATATACTTAAATAATACCATAATAATGATTATATTTATATTGTAGTTAACTATTATAATTTATAACGTATATGTCAAGTAGTTAAGTCAAAACAATTAATACAATATTTATGTTTTTTTCAACTCTGGAGCTTTTAATATTTTTCGATTTCCAATTAAAGTCTCTTAGGAGTTTACAATTAATAAAATGAATAATTATATAATTAAAATGATCATTGCATGATTCATTAAATTTACAAATATACGACAAATCGTTTTTTATTTTATGAAAAATAAATTGACGTATGCTTTTTTTGTGTGGCATTATATCAACTGTTTTTTTAATAATTTTAATAATTTGATGTGCTAAAGTTATAATTTGAGTAAAGCTATGTGTTGGTCTTTTTAAAAAAATATCAGATGTTTTAGAGTCATAGTTTCTACAAAAAATAAGAAATTCTTGTTCATTTAATTGATTATCTTCATCAGATTTTAACATGACATTTGAACAATAGTCACACTTAAATTTTTTAAAGCTTTTGTTTCCTAAGTAACCAGCAAAATAACTGTTTGAACAATTTTCTAGTGTTACTTTAGCTTCATACTCTTCTAACGTTGAAGCGTCAATTGCAGATATAGATAAAAAGGCTTGAATTGTGGAACACGTCAAAACACAAAAATACAAAACGTTGTATAGTTGATGTTAACCGTTATTACAAGTTTAAATATTCAATTCCGCAATGATAATGATAACATTGATAACAAAATAGGTGATAGCTATTTGGTCTTGGTAAGACAAAACATTTTCATGACAGAATAAATTACTGAACAAATTATCAACAGCGCAACCTATTGCCTAGCTCCCACACTACTACAATTGTGGCTCCCATTTCACTTTATAAAGCGTTACCATTTTTTCCTATCACTTGGACTATCTATGTATACTTAATCAATTCTTTTTCTTCTTCTTCTTCTTTTGCCTCGCCTTCCTCCCAACTATTTGGGGTCGGCTACCCTTGTCCTACACCTCCATTTTACTCGGTCAATCACATCTCCTCTGTACACACCGACAGCCCTCGTGTCATTCTCCAAAGTCTCCAACCATCTCTTTTTTGGTCTTCTTCTTCCTCTATTCCCTTCAACGTCCATCTTCATAACCACTCTTACTGCATTCGTTTCCTCTCGCCTCATCACATGTCCAAACCATCTCAGCCTATTTTCTCTCATCTTGTCCACAATTGGCGTTACACCAACACTACCTCTCACGTATTAATTCCTTATTCTATCTTCTCTTGTCACTCCACTCAACCATCTAAGCCATCTCACCATCTAACCATCTCATTTCCACGACACTCATACTTTGTTCTATTCTCCTGTTAACCACCCAACACTCTGAACCATACAGCATAGTTGGTCTCACTACACTTTTATAAAATTTACCTTTCAGCCTAATTGGAATTCTCTTATAGCATAACACGTCCGATGCTTCTCTCCATTTCATCCACCCGCACTTAATCCTATGTTTTACATCCATGTCAAAGCCCCCGTCCTTTTGAACAAAAGATCCTAAATATTTAAAGCTCTCAACTTCACCTATCACATCACCATCTATTGTCAGTTGTCTCCTCATTCCTTCAACTTCTTGGTCTCTTTGTCCAAAATCATACTCAATATACTCATTTTTATTTCTACTAATTCTCAATCCCTTTTCTTCGAGGTTTAACCTCCACTCATTTACCCTATAATTGACAACTTCCAGGTTTTCTCCTACCAGAACTATATCATCCGCATACTTAATTCTTACTATGTATACTTAATCAATGGTATAGGTATATTCGTACATGTATGAAAATTTACTAAAAAGATAATATTTTTGATAATATAACTAATTCATTCTTAGTGATGAGAGGTTTGTCTGATATCGGCAAAAAAAAGTAATAAATAATATATTATAATCTACTATAATCTACTATGGTATCGTACGGATTTACCATGGACCTATATATTTGGCAACGTTGCTTTAAAGTTAAAATAATATAGCGCGCGCAATCGTACGCTTAATAAGGTACCAATGATAAGGAACGCGCGCAATCGTATCGCACCCATTTTTATCATGTACCCATATAATGTAGCAATAAAGTAATATTTTAGAACAATAAAATTATTGTATTACGAAATGTCTTGAAAAAGGAAAAAATATAAATAAACACTATACAATTTATTGTAGACATAAACTAGATACTATATAATAAAACTGTAGACAGCATTATTTGTTCATACTAATAAATTAAATAGGTATTAATAAAATGTAATTTATAATTTAAAATTCAATACCATTTAGGTTATTCATTTTTATAGTAATTTTGTAAAATATGGTAATTAACATTATTAATTTTGTTTTCAGCAATATACAGGAATAACTAAAGTATTTTAAAGTAATATATATATATATATAGATAATATAAAAGTACATATATTTATATATATATTTTTTATTATGAATATATTTTAAAATAAACAACAATAACTGCTTATAGTAAAGAGTAATCAACTATTTAAATTAACATTTCCAATACCCGTTAGCTGGGTCAAATTGTGAATCAAGTCAAGACGCATTTCTGATAAGCTTTGGAACATGCCCGTTATTTTATCTGAAGTAACTTCAGGCGTATCCTATAATAAAAATAAAAAACTATTACTTTCAGTTTTGAAATTAAATAATCATGTATGATACATTTTAATAATACATACATTAATTGTAGATTTAACTTGATTTATGACTGCATCTTTTCTGACACTTTTAATGTTGTTAGCAATCAATGAATCGGGTAAGATTGTACCATCAGATTCATTAATTTGACTGATTAGCCATTGTATTACAGCTTGATTGTTGTCCCATAAATAAGACTATAAGCAAATAAATAAACATATTAAACTAAAGGTATTCAAAACAAACCTTTATAGATCATAAATTATTAATAATAAAGTATAATCTTATATTAACCTTAGTCTTACTAGTAATAGTTATTGCAATTTAACCTTGATAACAAATGTATACTTGTAAAATAAGTATCAAAATATACAATAGAATGATCGCTTTCAAGATTTTTGGTAAAAAGTTATAAAAGCTGTTATTTCTCAAGAAAAATATTAAGAAATTCAATAATAAAAAATTTTATGCTATATCTGGTGTACCTCAAGGGGATCACTTATCTCCTTTATTATTCTTGATTTATATTAATGATTTATCAAGCATAATAAAATATTCCAAATTTCTCTTACTAGCTGATGATTTAAAATTATTCAAAGAAATTCGCTGTTATGGAGACGCAATTCTTCTTCAAAATGATGTAAATTCTTTTCAAGAGTGGTGTAATGATAATGGTATGTCACTAAATATATCGAAATAAAAAATTATCTCATTCTCCCAAAAAAATAACATTATTCATTATGATTACGCTATTAATAAAATCAATATCAATAGGGTAAATGAAGTAAATGATCTAGGTATCACATTTGATCCATAACTTTCCTTCAATACCCATATTGATATAATCACCAATAAAGCGTTAGCTAAATTAGGTTTCATAAAACGTACATGTAGAGATTTTCACGATGATATTGCTCTCAAATTATTATACTTTTCTTTAGTTCGTTCTCATCTTGAATATGCATGTTTAGTATGGAGAAATAATACATCAAATCAATTACAATGTCTCTCGAAAGTACAAAATAATTTTTTGCGATTTTTATGCTACCAATGCAATGTACGTAGAATTTCTCACTCAGGTTATGATATTGCACATACATTTTTTAAAATAACGCCATTAGATAAAATATTTAAATTATTAACACTAAAATTTCTGTTTAAATTATTAAATAATTTTATTGACTGTCCAGAATTAATTGAACGTTTAAATTTCAAAATTAATCTTCCTAATGCAAGATATAAACATTTATTTTATTTACCCTGTATTTCAAAAAATTACCTCTCTTTATCTCCCTCGTATATCTTGATGTCAACCGCGAATAGCACAAATAATATAGATTTCTTTCATACAACACTAGCAGATCTAAGTAAATTATTTTAATGTATACATAATAAATTCTGTATTATATTGATTTATAGATTTTTATACATATATATATTTTTTTTTGTATGCATTTTATTGTTTATACTCATCATATTTATAATTAATTGTTATAACTTTTTTTTACTTTCAAATATCATGTAAATTGGAATTTTATTTCCGTAATAAAGATTATTATTATTATTATTATTATTATTATTATTATTACAATGGATTTGTTAAATTTGAATGCAATGATAGATATTATATATTATACTTACTTATATTATGTAAGTATTTTGTACGAGCCAAATTTTTTTTATCGCCGATTATAAAAAAAAATGTAAAAAAAATCGAATATTTTAAATGCCTATAAGTGTCTTAAAAATCAATATAATATTTTGAAAAAAATATGACATAAAGAAAATGCCAATCTTAACAGCTGGTAAAAATTTCAAAAATCTGCGACTTATACTTTTTGAATTATAACAAATATTTAAAATCGTTTGAGAATAAATCGCTATTTATGCAATTTCGTAAATATTTAAATTTCAAACAGTCATTAAATTTTTTCCTCTAAGTCCGGTAGAAATTTTTTTAAAGATTTTTGAAGAGTAGCTTATAGATAACCTAGTGTTGATAGTTTCAAGTTTTGAACCTTAAGTATGAACAGAAAGAATTTTATGAATTTTTATCTACAAAATAACTTGCAAATTATCGTGATTTTTACACATTTTATACAAATTTGAGCATTAAGGGCTTATAAAAAAAATTTGAGTAAACCGATCACCGATATTTTTTAGTTACGATAATTTTAACTTATTATCAACCTTGTACTAAATTTTCAAGAGTTTTCGATCAACCAATTAAATTTTATAAATGTTTAAAAACAAAAATTTTACAAAAATCGAAAATTTAAATTGTCTATAAATAAGTCAAAATATGTCAAAATACTTTGAAAACTTAACCCTGTATAGAGAACGCCAATATAAAGATTTGGTGATTATTTCAAGTTGTGATTTTTGGTTTTTGAGTTAGAGTATTTTTAAAATATATATATTTTAAACATTTTATGTCTTTGCCGTCCTTGTCATCATAATATGTAGCATATTATGTAGCGCATAACTATATATAGATTATATTTATAGGGTAATTGACACGAATAAAGACACGATTTTATTTTATATATGTACTAGCTTCTGTGTGCCTCGCTGAGGGTGTAATTCGCTTAATTATTATTAATAGACATATTAATTAATTAATAATAATTACTTATTAATAAGTCAAAACATTTTTATGTAGAATTACAATATACCACGGTTACAAATCGTGTGATAATTACTACTTTTGATAACACGTACGAGTGGAAAACTGAGACGCCTTCGGCGTCAACAGCGTTCGCTATCTAGCAGTCACCGTTTGCACAACTTTTTTTAGGATTTTTATCAAAGTAGTCCGTACGGAGTAGGAATTTTAAATTGTAATTCTTTACTGTAGAAAATGTGAATCAAAATATTGAATGTAATCGTTAAGGGTACCTACATTGTATAATTTATTTAAAGAGCACCAACTATTGTATTTTATTGTAAAAAAGTTTATATATCTACCTAATCGTTTCATTATAAGCATTACAGTACCATACACTCAATTTACATGTGTCAAACATATAAAACCATGTAAAAAAGTAAAACCATCAAACAGCAGAGGGCAAAAATAATTATAGAATAGGTGGAATAGAATTAAAAAAAGTATTAATATGCATATAGATCTTGATATTTCAATTATAGAATAAAATATCTCCTAATGATTATAAAAATATTATAAGTGTCTTCTCCTGTAATAAACCAATAGCATATTGAAGGGAATAAAAGTAATACATTTTAATATTATTTAAAAACACATTAAATATGTATTGATTTTAAAAGTATGGCATAATTAAAAAATGTATTATATTTAAACAAAATTTAATGTTAAGGTACAAAGCGAATATCACGATTTAAAAATGCAATACATAGCATGTTTGATTTCTAATTATCAATCAATATGTAGTACAAACCAACAATAACGAAATGGTAAAAAAAAATACATTTAAATAGCATATTGAAGGGAATAAAAGTAAAACATTTCAATATGATTTAAAAACACATTAAAAATGTATTGATTTTAAAAGTATGGCACAATTAAAAAATGTATAATATGTAAACATTATTTAATGTTAAGGTAAAAAACAAATATCACAATTTAAAAATGCAATACCTAACATGTTTGATTTCTAATTATCAATTAATATGTAGTACAACCAACAATAATTAAAGGGTAAAAAAAAATACATTTATATAAAACATTTAAAAAAATAAAAATATGTGAATACTTTACAATAAGTATGTAAATATAAATGTTGGCGTTAGTTACGTTTAACACTCTAATCATTCTTAATGAAAAAGGCATCCAAGAAAGACCACGTGGACGTCGCCAATGCCTTTCTCAAAATTGGAGTACATAAAATGTACTCGTCGTCAATAGTTTAAAGTATATAAGGATTAAGTATATAAAAATATAAAATATAAATATAAATCAGAGAATATAAGTAAAGTTTACGGAAGAGAAATACATATAAAAATATAATACATAAGTAATCCATAAAAGAATACATGAAGACAATGTATAACAATATAAATATTTTATGAAAGACAGAATATGGAAGTTTCTCATAATCAGAGAATATAGGCACTTTAAAGCTCAATAAAATTATGTTGAGGTTATACATAAAAATATAAATAATTCATAAAAGAAAAGACAGAGCGAGAAAGATTCTCATAATAATATAGGCAAAAGATAACAGAAGAGAAATACATATAAAAACATAAAATATAAGTAATCCATGAAAGACAGAGTGCAGAAGGAAGTTCTCATAATCAAAGCAATGATGAACTCTTAAGCTAAAGAATATACGAAGAAAATGTATAAATAATTTATGAAAGACAGACCGCAGAAGTTTCTCATAATCAGAGAATATAAGCAAAAGTTTACAGAAGAAAAATACATATAAAAATATAAGTTTTATAAACATAACAAAAAATATTTAGAGAATCTCACGGTACACCACATTCTTCGTAACTCCATTGGCATCGGTCGGTATATAAACTTTGACGGATTCAGCGTTTCTCACCCTGGAGAACGCCACATACAACTGTCCGTGGCTGAACACAGGAGAAAGCAGGTACATTCCAACGCGGTCAAACGTCTGTCCTTGAGACTTGTTGATGGTCACCGAAAAAGCCAATCGAACTGGGAACTGCATTCGTCGCAACTTGAAGGGTAAGCCATCAGCTTCGGTAGTGGTCAGCGGAATCCTGGGAATTATGATGTCGTCGTCATGCTCGGTAGCGTTGAGCAGCCTAGTTCTGAAATTCAAACGTCGAAGCTCGACAATTACCATCCTCGTACCGTTGCAAAGTCCTCTTTTGGCGTCCAGGTTTCTGAGCAGCATGACGACAGTGCCCACCTTGAGAGCCAGGTCATGAAGAGGGAGTCCCGTGGGGTTTAGCGAATGAACGAACTCTATCGGGAAGTCTGCCGCGTCCTCGGGGTCGTCGCACTCTGCAATCTGATGTTGGAAGTGGACTCGTGCGTGAGCACTCCGAATGGCAAACCGAAGGTGGAGTGAACGGTCCTTCCGCCGTCCAAAAGTGCGGCCGCGATCCCGGTGATCGCCACTGCCAAGATATTCCTGTTTCGGCCGCGCAACACGGACAAAAGGCACAAGTACAGCATTGTCTTTCCAGTCCCACCTGGACCGTTGACGAAGAACACCTTGGCGCTCAGACGGGGGTCCAACACCGCGGCCATGACGCGATCGTACACAGCCCTCTGATCGACGTTGAGTTGCTGGAGTAACTGGAGTTGCTGGCGGGAACCTACAGATCCTATCGCCTAACGCCTAATGCCTACCTACTTAACGGTCGAATTGAAAACCATGGCGAAAATCGGGACATTTAAACGGTCCGGTGGACGCGAAAAGGTAGATAAGGTAAGCGGACGACCGCGGAATAGTGACGTCACGCGGGGCGAAACGTCACGGAGGAGCGAGGGAAACAGGTACCGATCGCCGCGATTGGCTAGGTGCTTAGAACGATATATATATGGATTTTCATCCGGTCGAATCGGGAAAACGGCTCGTCGGAAAATTCAAAGGACGGCCGAAATGGAAAGAGGAGGTAAAAGGCAACGGGAAGCGACCGCCGGAAACGGTAAAAAGCTCCAGCGGAATAAAAAAAACCGTCGACCAATGGGAGCGCGAGTTATTTTTAATTTTTAAAATATAATATAATATTATAATCTCTAAATATTAGAAAGTTGCTAAGAGACGGTTGCTAAGGGGTGTTGCTAAAGAATGATATGTAACGCTTTTCGATTACTTACAAATCAAAAGACAGCCGCCATTGTAATCAATTATTTTCTCTTTTTTATTATTTAAATATATAAATATTAGAATGTTGCTAGGAGACGGTTGCTAAGGAATGATATGTAACGCTTTTCGATTCTATATGCCAAAGAAAAGACATAAAATGTCAATAGCATCATTCGATTTCGTTATAACTTTTTGGATTTGATTTTGTAATAAACGTCTTTTCAGTCGCCAATATAATGTATTACGAGATTTCTTTCACTCTACAATATCTTTTATAACACCTTTACTCAGTAAGCATTTTGGTGTACCATGTAAGTCGGCAAAATGCACTGCAATTAAATATGCTCTTGTAATGGTTACTCCACCGTCCGTATTGCGCTCATATACGAGTACTAATACGACTAATACCACGACGGCACATATAATTCCGTTAGGAAAATTGCTCGTATCAAACTTCAAAATTAATCCGCACAGTCCTTAAACAACAGTAAATTGAAATACTTATAGTACCAACAGTTCAGTCGTGGGGACTGAAATTATAGAAGAATTCTTTCCATCCGTCGTTTGTTTTATTTTTCTCCGACCTTACGCGAATACAACTCGATGTTATGCATTGTTTTCCGTTCGTCAAGCTAAAAATATTATCTGTCAAAACCCATTACCATGTCGACATTTGTTCTTGGACTACGCAATAGAACAGTTCTCCGTGATGGCAGAGCGTTCGTTTAAATGCGCGATAATGTCGTACTACGTCCATTGGTTCGGCGATGCTAAAACATGTTATGGACAGTGGCGTAGCCAGGATTTTAAAATGGGGGGGGGGGCCCAAACCCAAAATACTAAAAAAAACAAAATCAACAATTAACAATACCAGTTCATATTTTTATTTTTATTTAATTAAATTTATATATATGTTACTTCATTTTGACCAATCTAATAATAACAAACGTCTATGAGATTTTGAAGAAAAAACTTGTATGACTTCTTCTTCTGTGACTTTTTTAGATTTGTTTATTTTTGCCATAGCTAACCCATTAAGTCTTTCTTCGGTCATTGTGGATCTTAAATAATTTTTTAATAATTTGAGAGTTGAAAATGTACGTTCCGGTGTCGCTGATGTAACTGGTAAGGTTGCAAATAATTGTAGAAGTAATTTTATATTAGGTAATACATTTGAACAGTAATGTAATGCTTCTATAGCTGTATCTGGTATTTCTGCTGTACTATTTTTCCACTGGTTTCGCCACATAGTTAACTCTGCTTTGAGGTTTATTAAAGCATTTTCGTGCAGATCATTTTCATACAGTGATGCAGCACTTAATATAGAGTTATTATCGTATGCACTAAAATTGGCAGGGATTAACCCTTCAAGTGCTATGACTTCTTTCAATTGTTGATTGAATCTAGTTTGTAGTTGTTGTAAAATACTATCAAGGAAAGGAATAAAAATTGATATTCGGTAGTATTCTTCAGGACTTTTTTGTATGTTAACTCTATTTATTTGTCTTCCACATACACGCGGTATTTTTATTTCAACATTTACCTTGGTAGCAATTGAAGTAACTTCATTAAATATATCTTTAAAATGTCTGTCAACATCTCCACGAACAGCTTCTAAACCTCCGTTTACTAAAGTGACATCAGATAAAGCTTTTGATAAATCTTGTTTTTTACTCTGCAAAATTTTACTCAAATTTATTGTGTAAGAAAAACAAGTAACCGCCACTTCTAACGCAACTAAAAATTCACTTTTTGTTATAGCACACTCTAACATTGTAGCCAAACTTGATGTTTCCCTGCTTGAATCTCCGCTTTTTATTTCTTCTAATGTAGTAACAATATACACATACAATTCTTTAAAAGTCA
>JASXSY010000753.1:0-165861 GCA_034509805.1 Sipha maydis | reverse complement strand
GATTGGTATTTCTTTTATGTAATATTTTTTTCAAAATATTATATTGATTTTTAAGCCACTTATAGGCATTTGAAATATTCGATTTTTTTACATTTTTATTTTAAAATCGGTGATAAAAAAAATTTGACTCGTAAAAAATACTTGAAAATTTAATTAAAGATTCCACAGAAGTAGTCCTTATTGTCATTCAAAAATTATTAAAATCCATAGGCACAATTTTTTTTTATAAGCGTTTGAACAGCGAATATTGACATAAAATTACATGTAAAATATAATATAATGTATAATATTCTAGACTGACAAATGATATCGGTTTTTTTAAAATGCCCTAACTCAAAAACGAAAAACCACAACAACTTGAAATTTTCATTAAATCTTTATATTGACGTTTTCTATACATGGTTAAAATTTCAAAGTATTTTGACATATTTTGACTTATTTATAGACAATTTAAATTTTCGGTTTTTCTAAATTTTTCGTTTAAAAATAAAATATACTTATATAATATTTATAAATAACATTGTATTATATTCTAGACTAACATATCATCTCCGTTCAGAATCGTTTTTCGTATACAATGATACCTATCATTGAATTCAAATTTAACAAATCCATTATAATGACCTATCCTATGAAGAGTCGCAATCCACCCCCAAGTGTACAGCAGAGCGAGGCCCATCCGGTTCTTTTTTACATTATTTCTTTTCTTTCTTATTTCTACTATTTTATATAATAATAAATATTTATATATATTTTTCTTATTTATATTTTTTTATTTTTTTTTATTTTTATTACAACACTCCATACTTAATTAACTCGTTTAATACTTCAACTAATTCTTTACATATTGGATTTCGCGTGTCCCCCTGTACTACTTCTTGTGTAAACCCCATTATTGGTATTATTATATACATTATCTCTGCTGATGTGAATGGTTCTGTCATTAAAATATTTGCCAGTCGCATGTGTTCTGCAAAACATACTAATTCTACCGTTGAACTTGTTCCTTCTACTTCTCTTTCTACATGACTGTCTTCTTTTAAAAATCCACTCAATTTTCTCATTAATTCTTTTGCTCTCTCTAAGCTTTGGTTATTACTCATTTTTTTTTTTTACGTTAATAATTTAATTCGATGTTCTCTCGTTTCTTCTTATCTGTAAATTAATATCTATATTTATTTATTTTTATTATAATATATCCCCCCCTTTTTTTATATAATTTTTTTATACCATATATATATATATATTTTTTTTTTTATCTACATAACTTAAATAGTTTTTTAGGACTTATCTTTTCTACTAAATAATTAAAGATACATTAGATGTATATCACATCCGTTACTGGATCATGACAATACGTCACCTCATGTTCCTTTTTACATATAATATTGTCGTATACGCCACGCAAAGGCTTGACGTATAACAACACTAAAACAAAATATTTGTCGGTTGTTGGACACTCTAACCGTCAAACAAACACGTGAAGAAAAACCTAATAATTGGCCTGGACGACTACCTTATTAAGTGATAAAGAAGACGATCTAGCACTGCTTAATAGGATAGCCGAAAACAGGTTCTTTAAAAGGCTTACTTACCCTTACGGATCTTAAGTTATTTTACACTCGAAACAACTGAAAAAGAATAAGATCTAGCACTGGATATTTCGAGTGTGAGTTAATCTTCACCTAAACAATATTGTACTCTCCCCTCAAACTGACAAAGCATAAGATCTAGCACTGGATTGAAGTTTGAAATACAATATAGTTTTAATACCCTTTTTGTAAGTGTACCAACTTTTTCATATACTCATACAAAATACTTAAAATAGATAAATTACCAAACATAAACACCTTTTACAATTATAATCAAAAACCTTTTAATTAAAAAAAACGAATAATATAATTAATACAAAAATTCTGGATACCGTCTGCACGACAAATTATTCGATCTCGTATACGACTCTGATCGCATGTTTTCGTACCAGGCCGCATGCAGTTCAGCCTAAAATGGCCAGTCTTCCGAGCTATCGAGTTCAACAAGTCAAACCGTTTACCATCACGGATGTGGACTATGCAGGTCCCGTAACACTGAAAGAACCTCGTGGTCGTAAGACAGCCTCAAAATTATCGTACATTTGTTTGTTCGTGTGCACTACTACAAAGGCTATCCACTTAGAATTGAATTCTGACTTGTCTACTGAATGTTTTTTGATGGCCTTCACTCGTTTTTCGGCCAGACGTGGACCTATTAAAGAAATGCACAGTGACTGCGGGACCAATTTTATAGGAGCGTCATGGTTGATGGACCCCCTTCATGAGTTAACGCATTCATAAATATTCCAGGATAGTATCCATCAACACCTCGCCAACCATCACATAACTTGGCACTTCAATCCTCCAGCATCTCCACATTTTAGTGGTCTGTGGAAAGCAGGAGTAAAGTCCACGAAATCCTTAATCCTCCGATCAATCGGCATCCACAAATTAACCAGTGAAGAATTCCTGACTCTCCACACCCAAGTTGAAGCGACTTTAAATTCTCGCCCATTATGTGCACTCAGTAATGATCCTGATGATTTTGAAGCGTTAACACCTAGTCATTTTTTGACGTTAGAGCCGTCAACAACCCTTCCGGACCCAAATCTAACCGCTGTTCCCATGTCGAAATATCAACGATGGCGACTAATCACCGACTTACACATACATTTTTAGACACGATGGAAGAACGAATACCTTAGCAGCCTTCAAATTAGGAAAAAATGATCTACAACAGGTCAGGATCTCCATATTAATAAACTGGTCCTCGTCAAGGAGGCAACCTGACAGAATTTCCCGAGTAGCCACACTAGACACTACATTTGGACCCTTGAAACGTCCAGCTGTCAAGCTCTGTCCACTTCCCATTTCTTGAAGAGACTCCATCAAGGTGGGCGGTGATTTTCGCGCTGATTAGGTTCCACCGTTATTATTATAATTATTAAAAAATATTATTATATTGTGCAATTATGTATATGTTGCGTAATGCACCATGCACTGTCCGTATCTTTGTTTTCGTTTTCCCGTTTGAAAAATTATTATAATCTTGTTATTTTTGTATTTATGTTATGTGTCGGTCGTGATATCGCGCCGCCGTCGTTTGTTGTTCGTCCATCTTTTTTCGTTTTCTGTGCTTTTTCGTCGTCGTCGTCGTGTTGTGCACAACAATTTTGTTTTCCGTTCCCGTCTTGCAACAATTTTTGTCTTTGTCGTCTTCGTGTGTTGCAAACGGGACTTGCATTTTCGTCGTGAGCAGTTGGTGACTTTCGATCGCACGTACGCGGGTTCAACCTGTACTTTTTATTGTATTTAGCTTATTACTTACGGAACCCGGTACGGTAGCGTAGGTGTAAAACCAGTCGAACGTCCCAACTGCTATGTGGGTATTGGTCGACCATATTTGTTTCATTTGTTTAAAGGCTGACGGACCTAGCCGTTATTTATTATTATCTTATTTCATTGTTTCTTGTTGTACTGCCGACATAGGCATAGTTACCATTTTTATTTAATTTATTATTTAAAATTTATTATATTTGGTAGAGCCAACTTTTAGATTTTTATTATTTATTGATATTTAGTTGTTGTGCCAACCAGGCAAATTATAATTATTAATTTATTTTATATATATTTATTTATTTATTATTAATGTGAATGCACAATTATTATATTATTATTATTATTTATTTTGTTATTTTTATCGTCAATTTTTAAATACATTTTTTTTTGTCACTACCGTGACTGGTCCCTCATATCATCGTTATTGCTCAAACACGCCTAACAGTCCTAGTTTTATGTATTTTACTTTTTCTCAATCTATTGATTTTGTATTAGCTAAATTTAACAATAAAGTTAAAATGTTAATTATGGGAGATTTTAATCTTCCTGATGTAAACTTATTTTCAAATAGTGCTGGTCTGCAGTTTTCTGGTAAACACTCTGAAAATGCTGATATAATTTTTGACTGTTTTACATTAAATGAATTTATTCAATTTAACTCGCACTATAATTCTTCCGGGTCCCTTCTCGATTTGGTTTTTTCCAATGTATCTAATACATTTGTCTCTCCCTGTAACAATGACTTTCTTGTACCAGCTGATATAAACCACCCCCCTTTTTGTATTAATTTTGAATATACGAGCGAGCATAATATTCCTAATTTAAATCAATCATCGCCAGATTTTAGAAAAGCAAATTATTTTGAAATTATTCGTAAACTAGGTACAATTGACTGGAATATTCTTTATGAATGTACCTAGTGATATTGAAAAAGCCATTATTGTATTTTATAAATTAATTCTAGGAGTTATTAATAATTTTGTACCTAAAATATCTTTCCCTAAATTTAAATTTCCCAGATGGTTTAGCCCTGAACTAATATCACTTTTACATAAAAAACGAATTGCACATAAAGCATTTAAACAATCTAATGATAAAAAGAACCGGATGGGCCTCGCTCTGCTGTACAGTTAGGGGTGGAGTGCACCTCGCTTATAGGATAGGTCATTATTATAATGGATTTGTTAAATTTGAATGCAATGATAGATATCATTGTATACGAATAACGATTCTGAACGGAGTTCATATGTTAGTCTAGAATATAATACAATGTTATTTATAAATATTATATAAGTATACTAGCTGAATTACCCGGCGTTGCCCGGAAAAACTCCTACGAGGTGTAAAACACTCTGGAAGCGTTGTCGAAAAGAAGAAAGTCTTTTTAAATGTAAATTATATAATATTTAAATTTGTAGCCACATGTGTAATTATATGGGTAATATTGTTGAGTGCTATATATTTGTTATGCTTAGTCAATTGTTTTTGGTTTTTTTATAATTATCCTACTTCGTCCGTCTTTTTTTCATATTTAAAATATTATGGGTAACATTGTTGTGTGCTAACTATTTTTTTATGCAAAGTTGTTTTCGCATTTTTTATAGTACCTCCTTGTATACAATATTTTTGGTTCTTCCTTCGGGAAGCAGTATTACCAGACTATCAGGAGAGCTTACACGTGAACAGGCTACGTATAATTGGCCATGGGAGAAACAGTCATTCCTTAAATCCACTCCGGCCACTTTCAAAGACTGTCCTTGAGCTTTATTAATTGTCATGGCAAAACATACCTTTATGGGAAACTGTAGCCGTTTGAATTGAAAGTGGTAGTCAGATGGAATTAAAGGTATTCTTGGTAGAAAAACTGTTTCTCCCCTACCGCAGCCTGTAAAGATAGTTGCTTCAATTACATGTTTATGTAAGGTATTTACCCGAAGTCGTGTGCCATTACAAAGTTTTGGAGGTATAAGGTTACGCAATAGCATTATTGGAGCTCCAATTTTTAAACATAAATTGTGAGGTGGAATTCCTGGTGGATTTAAAGTGTGAAGGAACTCTACAGGGTAATTAACTACATCATCTAACTCCACAACAGAGTCCACAGATGAATATTTCGCCATTTCAGTAGGAAGCTGGTCCAATAAGGAGTCGTTGATGCTCGCTGCAGTGTCATTCTTTGGTGTAAGAATGGCTCTTTCGTTCAGCCAAGTCAGGTTTTCTGAATGTAAAATATTTAAATTCGGATATATTTGCTCACTCAAACTTTTTAGATCCTTGACGACTGAACACAAATTGTTTGGAATGTTCACTTTCCTATCATCATCTTCTTGTAAATCTCCATTTCCTATTTGAAGGAGTAAGTTGGAAAAATTCTCTGCCTCAGGATCGCCTCTAAGGTACACTCTCATGTTGACTCGTAAGGATTTGACTTGGATCTTAGGCCATAGGTAGGATGATTTAAGGCAGGCCCTTACCTCATCAGCACGAGTTCCTCGAGGAACAACAGGTAGTGTTTGCCTGAAGTCCCCAGCCAGTAAGACGGTCATCCCACCCATTAGGCGACTACTACTCCTGATGTCCTGGAGAGTTCTATCCAATGCTTCTACTCCTCCCTTGTGAGCCATTGTAGCTTCATCCCAAACAATTAACTTGCATTCCTTAAGTACATGTGCTGCATCACTTTGCTTTGAAATGTTGCATAAAGGAGTTTCAGAAAAATTTAAGCTGATAGGAAGTTTAAAAGCAGAGTGAGCGGTCTTTCCACCATCCAACAAAGTAGCTGCTATTCCAGAGGAAGCGACAGAAATCGCTATTTTTTTGTGCATTCTTACGCTAGCTAGCAACAGATTCATTAAAAACGTTTTTCCTGTTCCACCAGGAGCATCCAAGAAAAAAACACGTCCAGAATCTGAATCAACACTTCTTATAACTTCGTAATAAACTTGACTTTGTTCAGGATTAAGCTTTGTTATGTTGTGATAAACTAATTTAGAAAGCTGTTCTACGTCATAAGACAGTTCTCTCAGATAATCACGATTAACAATTAATTCGCTCGCATCGTGAGATGGTGAAGGAAGTCCAAACTGATGAAGTGAATGGTTACCCATCGAAAAGACGACCTGTTCTAGCAGCACTAAGCATTTGTTATGAACAACGTCCACAATGGTTTCAATATCAATCTCTGGGTAATCATTTACCAATTGTCTTTTCACATCTTCCGACATACTGTCCTTATGTTTTTCCCAAAGTTTTAACGGGTCAGCTAACTGACAAAACACTAATAAAACAGCAAATAGTTGACGGATTTTTTGTGGAGAATCAATAATAGTGGCTTCTTCTAGAGTTCGGTCCCAATGAGTGTCATCTTCCAACAACCCAAGATTGATAAGATGGATGAACTACTCCAGACACTGTTTTGAGATCATTGAAGCAAGTCGGTCCACGTACTTCATGAAGTAATAGTCGCAAGTAATAGCATTCGGCATTGTTAGGGTGTACAGTATAGACTCTACCAATCACATGATCTTGTTTGACTCCTGGATGACCTGAGACACCCTTTCCTTGCTTTCTTCGGCTAAACTTGTTATTTTTCCAAATAAAATAAGCTGGAACTTCACTATACAAAAGCGTTCTTGCAAAAGAATCATTTTTACATAGCTCAAAGAATCCTAAAAGTGTAGTACTATTAGGGTTCTGAACTTTTTCTGAGGCATTATCAGTTGTGAAGTAAATTCTTTGACCATTCTCGAGATGAACAGAAAGATGCATAACAGGAGGGAATCTCTCATGGATGGGGATACGTAAGATTCTCCAAGCAGCTTCAGAACTGCTAATATAGCGCCCTGCTTCATACTTGGATATTTCATCCTGCTCGTTTTCTAAACAAAACGCTGCTTGGTCGCTTCCTTTATTTACGTACTTGCATATGTACTTTATGGACTTCACAGAGTTGCACAGTTCAACGTTAATATGAGCCATAAATGTACGGGACAAAACAGGATTATACGGAACCACCCATTGGTTATCAATTTTTACTCCATTAATTTCAAGCGAAAAACCGCCATCAGATGGAGCCCGCCTTCGATACTGGGGATATCCGTCATCTGCAGTGTGCGTATCCTTGGAAAATGGACGTGGATATCTCTTGCTACATGAACCATTGAGCATGCATGGTGATTTTCTATTCAAATGTCCACATGGCCCGTGAATCATAGTAGATTTTACGATGTCATAAAGGAGAGGGTCAAGTTCGGGATCAGGAATTTCTGCGCTTATAACACTGTCAATGTCAGAAGGCATAATTCTATCATGTAGCCATAGAAGTATATGCACATGTGGCAGACCCCGTTTCTGCCATTCTACTGTGAACATGTAACACCTACAGGAACCGAAAATAGAACCTTTAGTTAGAAGATGAATGATTTTTTTAACTTTCAAGTGAAAAACCCTAGCTATTATGTCATGCCTATCTTGAGGCTTTTGTCCATCGTGTAAGGAAGATTCAATTTCAATCCACTTAGTATTACATGTGAACGTAATGAACAAATCAGGACGGCCATAGTGGCGAACGTATGTCATGGCGTCCTGAGTCCTCTCGTGCATATAACGGGGTCCTCCTGTGAAACTGGAAGGTAACACAACTATCTTGCCAATCTCTGAAACTTGTCCATCTCCTTTACACATTGCGTCTTTGAGATGCACATAATTTTCAGCTCTCAGTTTACTTTGGTTGTGTCTAATGAAATTAAGCCTTTCTGTTTCTATCTTAGCGTACATATCAACCAAAAACTGATTGAAAAGACTACGGTATAATAACATGTAGTTATTTTGCCCTTGTCTTTCCATAATTCGATAAGAGTAAAATTCGGAAGCAGAAACTGTTTTTTTAAGAGATATCTTAGAACTTGGGTCACGCTGAGGTATTTTGATGGAATACCCATCTTCACCACGACAGAACATAAGAGGGTACTGAAAAGCGTCGTAAGCACGATGGGTTTCATTTATTCTCACTAACTTGGTGTCTCTACTTTGAAGAATTATATCTCTTTTTTCAAAATCCTGTCCCACAATAACTAAAGCAACCTCGCTTGTTGACGGTGCATTATACCGACCCCTGTGTTGATTTACAGGTTTTCTATCGGCATGAATCACAACTTTAAATTCCTGTCCTTTAGGAACATATTCAATAGCTGTTTTAAAATCTCGTACGTACTGGTTGTGGTTGTGCAGCATTTTTTGAAGTTGGCCAACCAACCAAGGCTTTACGGCAGGAAAAAGATTAGACCGAAGTTCCGTTTCTTTTTCATCGTTACCAACAAAATATATTTGTAAAAATGATGGTTCGTTTGCATGCGAAGGTAAAACACTTCCTATTCTATGGTAAACTTGGCCTTGAATTTTGAAGGTTGGCATAAAGCCACCTACATTGCCACCTACATTTACCGTTTTAGCCCCAAACGACGTCATCTGGAAACAGCCGTTGTATTTTCTAATGTTCGTTAAAAAATGTTGAGATTCAGGATGATTATTTAAAAGTAGGCTGTGTAGTGGATCAGGAAGTGTTTCAGTTGGAGGAAGAACAACTTTACCATTACTACAACAAATACCGGGGCTTTCTTCCTTCCATTTCTTTGCATGACACCACTTGCATTCTGTTGGCTGTCCTATAGAAACATTTTTGTCATTACAGTAGTCTATTGTGCTGCTGTATTTAAAACCTGATAAACACTTTGATTTCCATGGAATCGTCGGTCTTTTTTTATTGTACATTTGTACAGCATCCCGATTAATCATAGGATTGTTTTTTGAATACTTAGAAACAGAAGCTCTATTTATATCAGGATTTGCGTTGTTATATCTTTTAACAGCCTTCCTATTAATTTCAGGATTTTTATGTGTATACTTTTTCACGGCTTCTCTATGTTTTTGTGTCTTAATTCTGTCATTTACCCTTGGGCGGCATTTTCTTTTTCTACTTTTTTCATTAATTACTATAGAACTGTTGTCTGATGACAACTGAGGAGTAGGGGCATATAGAGGAATAAGTGGTTCAAAATGTGCGTTCATCATAGGGCCAGTACACTTAAAACGAAATATTAACTTTTCTTCCAAGTACTCGTCCGGCTGTAAAATAACATCGCCATCTCTGTATATCACTAAATGATACGGGTATATTTCAGAAGCAGCGTGAATTTCACAAGGGGTGGCATAAGTAGTAGGAAGGGACATGTGAGCATGATATTCGTTAATATTTCTGTAAATATTACCACACGGCATCATGCTGTACAGTTCAAACCGTTGCCAATTGTTACAAACGTATTGTACGACACTTGACCGTAAATTATGCGCATGAGAGACGGTGCTATACATGTGATACGAAAGTGAATAAAAGAAACATGAACCGTCTCCCTCCACATGCAGAGCACGGTGAGGTACCATGACACCGCGAACGTCGATGAGCTCCATGTGTTTACGGGCACCGTAAATATTTTATAACTCTACGACTGCGAACGATATCCGCGTTAGACTACGCGACTCACCAAAATAATATAATATTATAATAACTATGCTGCGTGCCGCCACCGTTGCGGTTATAATAATAATAATAATATTCCATCCAAAAAACCGACGTAGGTAGTCATTTTAATATAGTCATTATTGTCCATTTCTCCGTACATCAAAAAAAATAATTACGATAGAAAAATTAATTCGTACATTAAATAAATTATACTCGCGCGTTTAAATACATCGAGTATATTATAATACAGATATAATATATATATATATATATATTATTATTATGATGTCGTTTATGGCACCGCCTCGCCACCGTCGACTGTAATTTACGAAAACGCTATTATATATACATTTCCAAACGCGCAGACGAACACAACACCGAAAATATTTTATAATATGTAAAGCACGTCCGAACTGCTGGTAGTGCGGAGTGCAAATGAAATGAACGTGTTTAATGTATAGGCACCGTGGCAAGGCAATGGAGAGATAATAACTAATAAATAGAATTTGTATGTGTATTGGCTTATGTTATCGTTCATTATAATTGGTGTACGGGCGATGCATGAGATTATTTTTATCGATGAACTTCTGGGAACAATAACAATTATTCTAGACGACGAACAAAAAGGATAGGTTGCAGGTAGCTGGAAACCCGCGGGCCGCCGTGCCGCACAATACGTATTGGCGGTGAATAATTATAATTGTTAATTACTCCACTAAAACGCAACATTTTTGAAAATCCTTTCTTATTGCACGGTGAAAATATGAGAAGAACCCCTATTCCAAATTTCAAGTCTGTACGTTGAGTAGTTTTTGAGATACAGTGATCAGTGAGTGAGTGGTATTTGGATTTTATAAGTATAGAGATTATTTTTAAACGAAAAATTTAGAAAAACCGAAAATTTAAATTGTCTATAAATAAGTCAAAATATGTCAAAATACTTTGAAATTTTAACCATGTATAGAAAACGTCAATATAAAGATTTAATGATAATTTCAAGTTGTTGCGGTTTTTCGTTTTTGAGTTAGGGCATTTTAAAAAAAACCGATATCATTTGTCAGTCTAGAACATTCTACATTATATTATATTTTACATGTAATTTTATGTCAATATTCGATGTTCAAACGCTTATAAAAAAAAATTGTGCCTATGGATTTTAATAATTTTTTAATGACATTAAGAACTACTTCTGTGGAATCTTCGATTAAATTTTCAAGTATTTTGTAGAAGCCAAATATTTTTTATCACCGATTATAAAAATAAAATGTAAAAAAAATCGAATATTTTAAATGACTATAAGTGGCTTAAAAATCAATATAATATTTTGAAAAAAATATTGCATAAAAGAAATACTCAATCTTAACAGCTGGTAGAAATTTCAAAAATCTGCGACTTATACTTTTTGAATTATAACAAATATTTAAAATCGTCTGAGAATAAATCGCTATTTTATGCAATTTCGAAAATATTTAAATTTCAAACAGTCATACAATTTTTTCCTCTTAGGTCGGTAGAAATTTTTTTAAAGATTTTTGAAGAGTAGCTCATAGATAACCTAGTGTTAAAATTTTGAACCTTAAGTATGAACAAAAAAAATTTTATGAATTTTTATCTACAAAATAACTTGCAAATTATCGTGATTTTTACACATTTTATACAAATTTGAGAATTAAGGGCTTATAATAAAAAATTGAGTTAACCGATCACCGATATTTTTTAGTTACGATAAGTTTAACTTATTATAAACCTAATATAAAATTTTCAAGAGTTTTCGCTCAATTAATTAAATTTTATAGATGTTTAAAACAAAAATTAACAAAAATCGAAAATTTAAATTGTCTATAAATAAGTCAAAATATGTCAAAATACTTTGAAAACTTAACCATGTATAGAAAACGTCAATATAAAGATTTGGTGAAAATTTCAAGTTGTTGTGGTTTTTTGTTTTTGAGTTAGAGCATTTTAAAAAAAAAAACCGATATCTTTGTCAGTCTAGAATATTATACATTATATTATATTTTACATGTAATTTTTTGTCAATATTCGCTGTTCAAACGCTTATAAAAAAAAATTGTGCCTATGGATTTTAATAATTTTTGAATGACATTAAGAACTACTTCTGTGGAATCTTCTATTAAATTTTCAAGTATTTTGTACGAGCCAAATTTTTTTTATCACCGATTGTAAAAAAAAAATGTAAAAAAATCGAATATTTTAAATGCCTATAAGTGGCTTAAAAATCAATATAATATTTGAAAAAAAATATGACATAAAGGAAATACCAATCTTAACAACTGGTAGAAATTTCAAAAATCTGCGACTTATACTTTTTGAATTATAAAAAATATTTAAAATCGTTTGAGAATAAATCGCTATTTTATGCAATTTCGTAAATATTTAAATTTCAAACAGTCATAAAATTTTTTCCTCTAATTCCGGTAGAAATTTTTTTAAAGATTTTTGAAGAGTAGCTTATACATAACCTCGTGTTAAAATTTTGAACCTTAAGTATGAACAGAAAAAATTTTATGAATTTTTATCTACAAAATAACTTGCAAATTATCGTGATTTTTACATATTTCGTATAAATTGTAACTTTGAGCACTTATAAAAAAAAATTGTGACTTACGATTTTAGATTTTTTTTTATCAGTTAAGGAACAACTTATAAGAAACCTTGTATTAAATTTTCAAGATTTTCTAGGCAGCCAAAAAAATTTTATCGTTATTTAAAAAAAAAATACTTAAAAATATTGAAAATTTCAATTGTCTATAAATAGCTTCATAAAAGTCAAAATACTTTGAAAATTTAATGGTGTATAGAGAACGCTAATCTAAACATTTGGTGAAAATTTCAAGTATTTACATCGATTAGTTTTTGAGTTATAGCAAAATAAAAAATTTGATTATGTCAAAAACTGGTTTTGCGTAAAAACTCCCGTTTTTCCCAAATTTTTTTATGGTTTTTCCCGTCGCATTTAAAAAATATTGGAAATTTTTAACTTTTGACCCCCCCCAAAGTACCAAATAGATTCACTTTCCTTTCAGAAAAGTTGCTACATAAGGCAATCGAAGCATTTTTACTGCCCCAAAACGTGTCGACAGACACAAAAAAAAAAAAAAAAAAAAAACACACATCATTGTAAAATCAATACATTCTTCACTCCGTTCAGAATCTAAAATGACTACATCATTTTTTTCAAATATTAGATCAGAATGTAAAAAATTATCTAAAAAATGCTATATTAAATATTTGCAGAGTACCCAAGACCAATTATCACATAAAATAGCACGAGAAAAGTTAATTAAAAAGAAAATAAAATCTAAAGAAGGGTATGATAAAAATAAAAATTAGGTAGAAATACATGTTAAAAATTTAATATTATTAAAGATAAAGCTTCAAAAACAAATTTAAATAATTTATGGATAGGACCATATGAGGTGATAGAATTAGCAGAAGAACATATTGTAATTCGGAAAGGTAGAAGAGGTGTAACAGTACACAAAAATTTCTTAAAAAAGTACTACAATGATAAAGTTGACTAAAAATGAAATTTAATAAATAAATAAAATAATAGATAAAATAATTAGATTATTAATAATTGTTAGTAAGTAAAGTAGTTAGATTTTAAACAGTAATCAGTAAAATATAATCGTTCAATATTATTAAAATTAAAAAGAATTAAAAAGATATAAAAAGCATGTGACACACAGAATGCAACAAGAACTTGTACGAAAGGAAACTATGTTATAAAACAATTCTATAACGAAATAAGTTTACAACGAGAAAAAATGTATATATCACTGAGAAAATATGAAGATAACAGAAGACAGCAACATAAAAGTAAAAAGAGGTCTAATCAACGTTATAGGCACAACAATGAATACACTATTCGGGGTATGCGACGATAATTGTGTCAAAGGAACAGCAGAATCAATAAAAACAATTGAAGAAAGTGGAACAAATGTATTACACATAATGAAGGCACAAACAACGGTTATAAAATCAGCAGTTGATAATATAGAAATTACAATAAATAAAACAAATGAAACGTACGAAGATATTATGGAAAAATTGAAAAAATTAGAGAATAAATTGAAAACAACAGAAACCACAGAAGAAATTATATTCGAGATTGTAGAAATAACAGAAATCCAACACATATATACAGCATTAACGAATCAATTCGCTTAATTCGCTTATGAAACTTCGACGCTAAGTCAAATAGTGACAGCATCAAGAGGAGGAGTCAGGGGCGTATATATGGGGAAGGGGCTGAGTGGGCTGCAGCCCCCCGAAATTTTAAGAAAATCTTAAAAATATTTTCAAGTCTATGCAAAATTATTAAATTCCATTAATAGATTTTAAATTTGTATTATTTTGTTAGCCTATCTTATCACTCATGGACAAAACTACCACGGGAGATAATACTGGAAATCATAGATACTAATTAGTAATTATAAATCTTTCGATAACAATCGCCGATCACTATAGAGCTGCACAATGTTATGGCTATTTACAAATAGTTAAAAAATGCTATATTAAATATTTGCAGAGTACCCAAGACCAATTATTACATAATCCTTGTTCATTTTGGAAGTTTATTATGAAATTAAAAAAGGATGATACATTACCTATGGAAATGCATTTAGGGAATAACTGCTCAAATGTTAAAGGTGATATAGTTGAATTTTTTGCCGACCACTTTTCCTCAAATTTTAGCACACCTAATATTGTTGATAATAGTTCTTTTAATTACTTTAAAGAAATCATAGAGCTTTCTAATTGTAATTTATCAGTTGCTGATGTATTTGAAGCTCTTTCAACCATTGGTTTTAATCCCTTACCCGGTCCAGACTTAATTCCTCCCCTTTTTTATGCAAGTGTCGATACTCCTTATCCATCCCTATTCATTATTTGTTCTCTTTGTCTTTGAAATCTGGGATTTTTCCTAGCAAATGGAAATTAAGTTATGTATTTCCCCTGTGGAAAGCTTTACCTAAATTGTTAGAAAAACTTGTCGAACTTAAGATTTCTGATTTATTTAAAAACATTATAGTCGACGAACAACATGGCTTTTAAAAATTAAGATCAACAGAAACTAATTTAATTGTTTTTTATTCACATTTAATTGATGCTGTAAAATTGGGAGGCCGGGTAAATGCTATTTATATGAATCTTAGAAAAGCCTTTGATTCAATAGACCATGATATTTTGATGATAAAATTACAAAAACTTAGTATTAGTGATCCACTGTTATCTTGGTTCTTATCCTACTTATCTAATAGATATTTTAGAGTTATGATTGATGGGTTTTTGTCCAATAAAAAAGTGGCTAATTCTGGGGTTCCTCAAGGTGGCCATTTATCTCCCCTTCTATTTTTACTGTTTATTAATGATGTTGGTCTTATATTTAAATCATGTAAATATCTAATGTTCGCTTATTATTTAAAAATATATTTACCAATAAATTCTATAGGTGACTCTATTTTGCTTCAACATGATCTAAATACATTTTCGGAATGGTGTCTCAAAAATAGTCTTTCGCTAATTGCCGAGAAATGTAAATGTATCTCTTTCTCTCGTCAAAAAAATAAATCTCTTTTTCCTTATACGATTGTTGATTTTCCCTTAAGTTATTCAACTACTATACGTGATTTGAGTGTATTACTATCTTCCGACTTAACATTTAATACACATATTAATGTAATGTAAAGTAAAGCTTTACGTGTTTTAGGATTTATTAATCGAAATTGCTCTGACTTTAAAAATATTATTTGTTTAAAGGTTTTATATTGCTCCTTAAACAGATCGATACTAGAATTCTCATCAGTTAACTGGAACCCAAAACAAAATAAAAGGTAAATAAAAGATAATAGTAATAAAAAGAAAAAATATATAAAAAAAAAAAAAGAGATAATGTTTATTAAGAGGACGTTATACCGCTTATTTTCAACGATAAAAACATGTCCACGCAAAACTATCATAACTGCACTAAAAAGTGGTTTTAGAGTTAAAATACCTATGATAAAATTTATAGAGAACAATATTTCCAAGAAAATGTCATATCCATTTTATAAAAAAGTAATTAGTATAAAAGATACAGCTAATTAAAAAACGTAAAATATGTATATTTTGTATTTTAATTTTTAAGTTATATACTAGCAATATTAAAAAACGCATATGATATTTTCTCCAAAATATTGTTTTCTTTTGATTTTATTATAGGTGTTTTTTCTCTAAAACTACTGTAAAGCGAGCAATCGCAATTTTCCGTAGTTATGTTTTACTTGCGAATTTGTGATTTGTGTAATTTATCATGCCGTATTGTGCTGCTTCTAGTGGACAGTTCTATAAATAAAATTTCCAATTGACTGTGCGCGAAGGGAGGGAGGTAGCGCATGCCGGCCGTCGCTGTCGTCGTCGGTGTTATCGACAATTCTATGAATAGTAATATCTAATAGCCATAATTACTACTATTGTCTATTACACGCCGTATTATTATTATTCGTCCAGTACTTATTCGTATGACTAAAATAAATTAAGATTATTATTATTATTATAGTCATTCTGAGTTCTGACGTGACTCGTACAAGTAATGTACAAATAATTTTCCGATCTAGAATATTGTATTTAATTGACACTGGTGTGGTTTATAATTGTATAATAAAAATATGGCAAATAAAAACAACAAAATAAAACGTCCGCGTAGGAAATATATTACTAATAACCTTATTTTAAAGCGTTATAACAAAAATAAAAGGTAAGTATTACTGAACTCAAATAAACATTGGAGAAAATACAGCTCAGCTACTAGGAGATTTTTGAATTTTTTTTTCGAACTTTATGTAAAATGACGATTTAAAAACAATGGTGCTAAAAAAAAACCCGCAAAATATTAATAGTTCACTACTAATACGCTACTAATTTGCTATGACGATTATTATAAATTTATCACATTTATTGTATAATCATAATTATCAACATAGTTTATTTATTAATTATTGGTATAATAAGTACCTAACTACCAAAGTAGTATGTCTATCTACATATTAAAAAAATTAAAAATTTTTAAAAATCGCGTGGTAGATAAACAGAATTTATACCTAAACTTTATTCTATTATTATAAAATATTATTTTTTTTTTATTTTGAAGTTTTACTTCTAATCCATTACCATTTGGTCAGACGTCAAATGAAACTGATATTTTGACTACGCTGCAGTTGGATCATAACAGGTTTGTTAATTGTTGGTACCTAATACGCTCATACACTCATTATAATTTATTTTAATTTTTATACCTGTAAAATATTATTAGATTAGATTCAGAGTGTAGTTAATTTTTTTTTAAATTTTTTTTTTTTGGTATTTAAAATCAAACTTCTTATTTATTTAGTGAAATTGATTCATTAAATAATCTGTCTACATCAGATAATGTGAACAATAACTTAGTTTCAAGTACTCCGAAATGTAATTTACCAAAGGATTGTATCAGTTCACCGACTTTAAAATATAATAATGATATTTTGACTGTTATGGAGCATAGCTTATGTACAGAATACAGTCACCCTAGTTCCAAAGATACCATAACTTCATAGTATGTTTATTTTAATTAATATTGAATTATGATGAATTATGTAAGTTATTACTTACAAAATAGTTAATTAAATTTATTTTACCAGTTTTTGCGGTGGTAGGAGGATTGTTGATATGAAACACGTATTTTTTCAAATACAAAATGAGCAATGTCATACTCCAGGGTTAGGATGTTCGTTTATGAATGTTGAACTAATAAACGAAATTACAAAAGGTTTTGCTACAAAATGGATTTTTAAATGTAAAATGTGTAATCTATTGACTACACTGGAATCGGAAAACAACGATCTAAACTGTATACCGATCAGTGGCGGTTTTGGTTGTATTTTTTTAGTGAGGCAACTTATGTATTACCCCCCCCCCCCCTTCATAACAAAAATTAAATTTCTCAATAATAGAATTTAAAAACATAAAAATAATTATAACAAATAATACTTGTTTTGTATAGTAAATAATATAATAAGTAATGAATAATAAAGTGAGCTTTTAAATATTTGGTTGTCCTAAAAAGGACCTTTTTAGTATGCTTAGTTTTGAAAATTTAGGGTTAGAGTATAAATGTTATATTATGTAATAAAATATGAAATTATAAAATAAATATTATTTAAATTAAGAACATGGCATTTTTTTAAAAAATTTCGGTAGGTTACTATGTACATTATCTTATATTTCTACATTAATAATTATAATTCATTACACTTTAGTATATAAGTTAACTAAACATACAATATACAATACATATATTATATAAATAAAAAAACGTATTAAACGTACTACAATATAACTATATTAATTTAATTCTCTTTGAAGTATTTGAAAATATTTTGATAACTTCTTCAGTGTCAAAAAAAATTTCGGGGGTCTGAACCCTGAACTCCCCTCTCCCCATGGCTACAGCCTTGACAATATCTACTATAGTAAAACTATTTTTTTCTGAATTTTTTAATCCTAAATGATTATGAATATGTTCTTTAGATGATTGATGTATTTAAATACTCCTAGATAAATTTTTTAAATCATAATAACCAATAGTATTCCAAACAGACTGAATTTTACCCAATAACAAACACGGCCAACAAAACAAATTCTGTAAATAATGACTTTCACATAACCAAGAGTATTGTTGATATACATTTGGATTGAACGATCTACAGAATACCTTACTTGATTTTTTGTCAGCAGTCAAAACTGACAAAATCGGAATAAGCCTACCTATTTTTAGTAAATCGTTTTTATTATCCGACTTTCAACGTCGAAATGACGTTTCCAACAACATGACAACTTCGTCTGTAACTGGAATCATGATGTTAAAACTCAAATAAGAAGCACGACACGCGTGGAAAAATTTAAACGAAACACAAACTACGATTCGAATAAGACAGAAACAGAAATATAAACCAATATTGAAATCGGTTTCATTAGACGCTGTGTCAATAATACGGGTATATGTCGTTTGTGATTATCTTATATCTATATTTTGTTGTTGATCGTGCCGCAGTCACGGCTGCGGGCTGACCATAGTATACCATATCTATTTTTAGCACTCAGAGGCGATGAAAAACGAGCCTCACGATGATCATTACGCATGCGCAACTCTACTTATTTAACAGTCGTGTGCATTCGCGTACATAGGCTTGTGTGTGTAATTAATGTACACAAGTAACAATTCAGAGGCGACGGTTAACGGTGCCTCTCGATGTCATCGGAATATTGCCGCCGACTGAAATATGAGGGTTTGTTTACGTAATAATTACTTCGTGCATTTCTTATCGGTTTATCGTTATTTTTAGTAATAAACACAGAATAAAATTATACAATTATAAAAAAAAGGATATTTCATATTATTAAACTTCACGAAGAAGAATTTTTTTCAAATAAAATCATAAATACGTTAAAAATGATTAGCGAAATATGTACTATCGGTCAGCCAAGAACCATACTTTTAGAGTATTATTTCCTACAAAATTTTAGGTGAGGCGCCGCCTCACTTGCCTCACCCTCAGAACCGCCACTGATACCGATTAACAAAGCAGTTGTTAATGGCACGTATGCAATTGGTATAGGATACACACAACTAGCTGAATTTTCGGCAAGTTTAGATGTTCCATGTATGGCCCCCTCGACATATATAAAATATAGTGAGGAAATAAGTATGCATATGGAAACTACAGCATGGAATGTCATGGAACTCGCTGGTATAGAAGAAAAAAAGTTAGCTTTTGAGGCAGGTGATATAGATAGTGATGGTATATCTATGTGCCCTGTTGTTGCTGATGGCCAATGGAGTAAGCGCAGCTACAAAACAAAATACGACGCTTTTTCAGGAGCGGTAATATTTAACTGTGTTATTAATTATTATAAATAAAACATTTTTAAAAAACTTGTCTGTATAGTAGTTGTCGAGTACACCTCGTCACTGTGATGGATGTACTAAATTATTTGTATTGAATGATAAACCATTGTATACGATACAAAGTAGTCGAAATAATGATTTGATTTTCAACTTCAGTATCTTGTTCGATGAATCTAGTTGGTACTTTTGAGGGGTCAAAATTTAAAATTCCCAATAGTTTTCAAAAGCTCAGGGGAAAATTAAGAAAAAAGGGGAATTTTTACGCAAAATCGGTTTTTGAGAAAAATCGATTTTGGTTTTTGTTGTAACTCAAAAAAAAAATGACCGTAGATACATGACATTTTCACTGGTTATTTATATTAGCTTTTACTATACACGATATAATTTACAAAATATTTTGATTTGTTTTAAACTGTTAATATATTGTTTCAAAAGCAGATGAAAAATATTAAAAATACATATTATGCACAATTTTTTTTCAATTTACAGCAGAGCGACATCCACTTGCCCGCCTTTTTATATTTGCCTATATAAAATTTAGCACATTGATCTTTATCTTTATTTAGAATTTAAATACATTTTAAATCATCTATTTCCAACATTGGACATTAGTCATATAATTTGGCATTTCTCTACAGGCCACTATAATTGGATTTCGGACGAAAAAAATATTGTTTATTGGTATAAGAAATCGGTACTGTGTGATTTGTGAAAGAGCGAAAACCATCTGTAAATCACCTATGACCCACAAGTGTTTTTTAAATTGGAAGAATGGTGCTACCAGCAAAGAAGCTGATGCTATAGCAGAAGGATTTTTATGCAGCGTTAAAATGCACGGTTTAAAATTTAAACAGTTAATTGGTAAATAAAATGTACCAACATATTTATACAATATACGGCTATAATGAATCATAATATCATATATTATTATATCATGATGTTTATTTGTTTTTTCTTCAGGAGATGGAGATAGTAGTGTTTGTAAAAGATTAAACGAAGTTATGCCGTATGGACCTACATTTTTAATTGAGAAAATTGAATGTAGAAATCACATACTTCGTAATTATGGACAAAAAATAATGCATTTAACAAGGAAAACGGAGTACCCGGGTTTTATACGAAAATTTTTATCAAAGAATGTACTAAGATTTCGAACAGCTATAACAAAAGCAATAAAGTATAGAAATCAAATTGATGAATCACATAATAACAAAATTGAAGGTAAACATTATTAGTTTCCAAATTTTTTACAAATTTTAAATTTAATATTAAACTGAAATAAATTTTTTTTAGGATTACGTAATGATATTTTAAATAGCCAATATCACATTTTTGGTCAACACTCCAAATGTGACAAATATTTTTGCACGGGGAAAAAAATTGGAGAGCAAAATATTGTATCAGAAGTCATAAAATGCGGTTTAATGACTGAAATGTCCACTGCTCTTCGTCGTGTAGTTAATAATTCTAAAAGCTTGTTACTTGACATAGATAATAATATCTGCGAGCAATTCAACAGCCTCATCAACAAACACATCGCGGGAAAGAGAATTAATTTTTCGCAAAAACAATCATATACTACTCGAGTTTATGCAGCTGTGGTAGCTTTTAACTCAAATGGTAATTTAATACGAGAAATCCACAAAAATATCACTAACAAAAGTCCAGGTAATCTATTATATTTTCAAATTATTTTGAAATTCACTTCCAATTCATATTGTAAATTATAATAAAAATAAATAAATAAATATTTTTAATTTTATTGTAGGAATCGTTGCTAAAAAATATTTAAAGTATACGGCAGATAAAAGAAAAAATTTAAAAACACGCCGAGCTCTATTTCAAGCATCTGGAATGTACAAAAAAAAAAAAATTTCCAATGGTCCTGATGAAAATTATGGACTAGCTCAGCCTTTAGACAATTTTATACCTACTGACGAGTTGAAAAATAAAAAAATTGAATTCATTCAAACAATTACTTTACCCATAACGGTCAGGGAACAAATCGAATTGGAAACGCAAAACCAATCCAACAACCAAAAGTGGTTTATTGAACGGAGAAACAGACTAACCGCGTCAAACTTCGGAAAAGTTTGTAAGATGCGTCCAGCTACATCCTGTAAAAGAACCGTATATGACATATTATATGGTAATTTTACAACCCGAGCGATGGAATATGGAAGAATTACTGAAGTCGTCGCAAAAGAAAAATTTGAAAAATTAACAAATCTTAAAGTCATGGATTGTGGTTTGTTTATTGACGCAGATAAACCATACTTAGCCGCTAGCCCTGGTAAGTACGATGTATTACGGAATCAAAGTTTTACAATAACTAACTAGTTTTTTGGGTGATAATGTGATATAATATACAACTAATATTTAAATATTTATTTTATATACTCAGATGGTTTAATTGGCAATACAGCTATTTTGGAAATTAAATGTCCTTTTTCGGTCAAAGATACGAATGAATTACAAACAGCGGTCGACAATAAAAAGGTATATCTACAGAACATTAATTAATTGAATAAATATTTTAGTAATATGATTGTTTTGATAATTTGCAGATACCTTATGTAACTATTGTAGATGGTAAAATGAAATTAAAAAAAACTAGTTCATACTATTATCAAGTACAGGGACAATTAAAAATAACAAAAAGGAATGTATGTTATTTTGTTGTATACTCCGAAAAATGGATTGAATGTGACGTAATTGATTATGACGAAAGATTTTGGTATTCTAAAATGGAAATTCAGTTAGAGACGTATGTTTGCAAAAATTTAAAAATACAATTTAACCAATATAGTTTGTTGCATTGAAATACATATTAGCTATTACATTAGATTGAAAATGTGTAAATTGTAATAATAACCCATTTCACAGATTTTATAAAGAATGTCTTCTGCCAGAATTGGTTGAACCACGGTATGGAAAAAGACTATTAAAATCTGACATTTTCGAACCTAGACATATATTGGACAACATAAAAAATAAAAATAAAATCATACTAGACGTATCTTAGTAATAATATTATGTAAAATGATAATAAATAATAATATGCATATTATACCTTCCAATTGTTTTTTATTTTAATGTAAATATTATTGTAATATAGCTTATCAGACATTTTTATAGTATAATTATTTGTATACACATTATAAGAAATCTTAATCAATAATTAGTTCATAAGCGCGCGGGAAAATCATACGAATATTGACTATTGTGGTGATATTATAATCACTAGGGCTAGGGACTTCATTCCCTAAAAAACCTTAAAATATGTATGCATTTATGCCTTTAAAAATTACCAAATATGCTATTAAAATATGCACTAAAAAAAATAAAATAATTATCAGTATTTAATAAAAACCTAATTATTTTAATATGTAGACATAATTTAAAAATTTTTAATTTAGAGTAAAAATACTTATAATAAATAATTGGTTTTCTTCTAACATCCGAGTTTTAGTCTAAAATTAAAAAAAAAACTTTTTTAAAAAAACTTTTAAATTGAATATATTTGTAAATTGTTTTAGTTAATATAATATTTATTACCTTGAGCATTACAATGAACTATGAGATATTTTTTCAAGTTGGAAAATTCGAATGACCTCTGTTATCAGCCAAAATATTTTTATACTTCGAAAAGGAACGTTCCACATCAACAGAACTTATTGATGCAAACTTAACAAACGAAATATCACCACTACTAATATCTGTTGGCAATCCATCCATAGATTCATTTTATCCATTTATAATGTCTGATCTTTTTTGTAGTTGCACAAATCCAATATTTTTTTCCATAACTTTGTGGAATTTTTCATCAATTGCCTTAGCTTGAGCGCATCCACCAACTTTTGCAGAATATATAGATTCTTTTGTAGTTTTAATTATTTTAATGGATTCAGTTAGTGATATACATTTTGTTTCAAGTCAAGTGATAGATGTAGAAATAAATCCATAATTTGACATGATAAAAGTTAAATTTGCTTCCAAATTATTTAATTTTAAAATTTACTTACAGTTTTTGATGGATTCTGCATCATTTTCATCAAGCATATCAATAACCTGTTTAATTATTTCAAAATGTTCGCAATAATATAAAGCAGCATCAATCCATGTACCTCACCTGGTTAAAATTGGTTGCGGAGGTAATGGAATACCAGATGCAACAGATTTTAATGTTTGAATACGCAACGGTGCCTTAAGAAAAGTTTTTTTCACATTGGATACGAGTTGATCGACGTTTTTATACTGGTTTCTTATTTCTTCAGCAACACAATGAAGCCCTTATGCCAAGCAGGTTACATGAATTATTTTAGTGTACAAATTTTGAATCGCTTTGCCAGCCTAAACCATTAACGCGGCATCGGTTACAAATAAAAGCACTTCATTGTATTTTACACCTTGTGGCCAGAGCAAGTTCAATGATTGGTCAAAAAGCTTAAAAATGGTCGAATGGTTTGCTTATTCTAACTTTTCGAATTCAACAAAAAATACTACCCGGATCATCTACTGTAAGAGTTCCAATAATAACGTTGGCAATAAAGCGTCCTTTTGCGTCAGTGGTTTCGTTTATAGAGACCCAAATTTTTTTTCTGTCAACACATTTTTTAATTTTTTCTATTGTTTCTAAAAATAAATCGTCAACATAACCTTACGGAGAGTGGCTTCTTTCGGTATTTCTTTATTAGTGTAAGTATAGCTCCAAAAATTCTCGAAAATGTTTATTTTCCAGTTTAAACAAAGGTATAATAGCTGATAACATCGCTTTACATAAGTCTTTATTAAAATCGTTTTTCTTAGAGTAAGACGTGGATACAAGTTGCTGATATTTAGTTGGTTTCAATTGTAGTCGATTTAAACCCTGGATGTGTTTTGCTATTTTTGTATGTTGAATTACAGTAAATCTTTTCTCAGCACTAACTTTAATGTCACATATTTTACAAAATAAAACAGATTTATCTGCCAAAAATATTGTTTCACCGAATTCTTTAACAAAATTGTTTAGCCGATCATAAGCTTTAGGTTTTATTGATATTGATTATTTTATTGAAAATTCACGCAATAGTACAATACTTTTCAAAAAAAAAATATCACGACACGAAAACACGATACGAAGAACGCACAAGAACTGTCACCTTATCAAAAATAAAAGTATTCACGGAACCTGTCTACGGTATTATAATCATAATTTCATAAAATACTATTTTGGTAACATTATCGCCTATCGGAATCACTTGTGAGGTATACCATAAATAGGTAGGCCATAAATAACAATGGGAGCGTTCGGCGGGAAAAACTACAATACTAATTTAATATATATATAAAACCATAAAATTAATATTTCTGGTCTAAGAAATCGATCTAAATTTTAAATTTATCGTATAAAATACTTATAAACGTATAAACTACCATTTTTATATTAAAAATTCTCAAATATGCACTTAAAAATAAAAAATGGTCAAATATGCAAAATATGCAACTATAAATTTTAAATATGAACTCGTATTACCATGAAACAAATTTCTATATTACTTAGCTATATTTCGAATGAATATTGAAAAACATGCAAACTCCTAGAAGTCCCTAGCCCTAATAATCACCAATATATTATTTCTTCATTATCCGCATTCTATGATGGTTCATGAAACAATAAAATACTCGCCCGCATTTTGATTATTTTTAGACCGTTTTGTCGATCGCGCGATAACAACTATGACTCTGTGTGCGTATGTCGCGTGCTTGCGCTGTGTAAAAACACCTAATAGCGCTTCCTATCGGTCGTTGTATCCGTTTCGCTTTCGCTATAACGTCCTCTTAATACTAATTTCATGTTAAATTAGTATTAATAATCGTTATCTTCTTCTTCTTCTTCTTTTACTTCACCTTCCTCCCAACTATTTGGGGTCGGCCACCCTTGTCCTACACCTCCACTTAGCACTAACCATATATTTGTTAACTAACATAGAAATTATACTTATTAATATTGTAAACAATAATAATGTAACAAAACTTATATTAAAATGTTATAGAAATAATCTAATCATATTATATTCAAATTATATTAATGAAATATTATAAACAATTAATCAACTATTATATTAATCTTGTAAAATTAATTATCAAATATTGTATTAATCATGTGAAATTAATTATCAATTGTTGTAAAATCATGTAAAATTAGTGTAAATATTCATAGGCGGCACTTGGCTCATATTATAGGGTGGGCAAAAATGAATCATAATTAATACATTTTCATGCGATGATAACGATGAAATTACGCACCCGGCATGTCGCACACGGAGGTTTATCGCCACCGCCGACAATGACTGCGGATACGCAACGCACCGCTAAGCATCGCACGAAAATGATAACACTAACAAAATGACAATAACACAAACATGAACGTACAGGCGGGAATTTATAATATTTAAAACTAATGTGTAGATCGAACAGCGCTCTTGATTTTATTGTTTATATATATATACCTGTATATATATATAAATTAATATTTATATATATATTAATATTGAATTAATGTTCCTATTCGCCACTGGGATCCTTTACCTAAGTCTAATATTATCTGCTTCATTTAAAACTGTCTTGGCTCTTTCTGATTTCACTTCTATTTAATGTGTAAATGTTAAAATATTCAATGTTCAATGTTTCAAAGTTAATTCAGAATTAAAATTGAAAAACATATCTCAACATTTTTGGACAGACTATAACAATTAAATTATTAGTCACCTTATAATAGAAATAGAATATATGATAGAATAGAATAGTCTATAATAAAATAAATGTGCTCATGAATTATAATGATTAAAAAAATATATAAATTCAGTATTTTGTTGAACAGTAGTTTGGTATGACGAATATTGAAATATACATTGTTGCTCATATTAATTTATTAAAATTAGGTTTTTATCTAAAATATTTAAATTATACTAAATAAGGTTTTTTAATTTTCATCATAACTAATGAATATTCATGTATGTAGAATGTCTTATGAAAATTATAAGTAGTTAATTATTTATTATATATATCAATTTATAAAATATGAAGTTTATATGAGTCATATGAGTACTAAATAAAACTTTTAAAAGGTCATTTAAGTTTTTAAAAATAAAACTTAAATACTCAAATAAGTAATTTTAGACCAGAATTATAGATATTTTAAATACATTTAAAATCCATAGATGTAATTGAGGCTTAAACAGTAAGCAGATTTAATTAAAAATTAAACTCTACAAGATCAAAGATGTTTTAAATGTAATTAATTAACTATAAATTAAGTACACATAATTTAATAGCAATACAAATATTATAAATTAATAATCAAAATAATGAAAATTGTCAGTTATGATGCACTAAAATAAAAAATAAAAATAAATAATCACTTTTAAACATATTTATTTGTATGAAAATAAAAATAAAATATGAAAATTATGAAACAAAATAATCAAAATAAATCATTTATAGTCCCCAAATCAAAAAATGCCTTAAACATAACTTTAATAAATACACAATTAAAAGTTTGTATACATAATGAAAACAAATACTAATATTATTTTTCCAGTAACTAAAATACTACTAAGGTACTAAAATACCATCTTTTAATAAAGATAATACTTGAACACATCCACATTATTAACTGCCTTTATTAATATGAGACCACTAATTTAAAGAAATTATTATATTTCTTTTAAATATTTGAATACAAGGTATTATTTAAAAAAATATATGTAAAATAATTTTGAAAAAAAAACTAACTATCATATCACAAATAAAAATTATTTGAAAATTAATCCTTAATTAAAATATTATGAGCACTTACTTAGGAATTTCCAGTCATAGGTGAATAATTAAAATAAATTAAACAATTAATATTTGGCAACTTTTTAAATAATTTAATAATTATAACAATTTAGTAAATTTTAGGATATAATTTGACATTCAATAGAAACCAAGACACATGTATTAATAGTATTAAAGGGAACATAATATTTCATTATTGTTTAAATACTAATTTAAAGCCTTGTTTATAGTTTAAGAATGATTAATCTGTTACAACCAAATTCTGTTTGATTCATTGCTAAATTTTATCATGATATTATAAATAATGTTATAATTTAAATGATCTAGTTTTAATTTTTATATGTACCAAATGTCATTAAAGGTGATAAACGAAAAAGGCTATACTAATATTCACAATCATGTAAATACAACATTTAAGATTAATATCTTTTATAATAATGTACTTCAGTACTTAAATGTTGTTATATTTTTTTATATGTTGACAATGGCATCAAATGTATTGACAAATTTATTATTATCTTAACATTTTTTATAACATTAAATAAAAGTGACTAAATAATTAAAGGAAAATAATATAATTTAAATAAATAAATCAATCACATAGTAAAAACATAATTTTAAATTAATGTTTGGCTTTGAAGTATATTGTTAGATCGGCTGATGATTTCCAAATGAAATGTTTCACAGTTCTTAAATCCATATTAGGAGAAAGAACTTGGTCATTACAACTTAGTTCAAAGTTTTTCTCTGGTGTATTTCCTTGTAGGTGATTGCTAATACAGTCTGAAGTTTTATTATATGGGCCACTTCCATCATTTTCAGATAATTTTTCATGGATATATTCAGCAATCTTTTGTACTTGAATAAAATCATTGGCCACTAAACGATCTCGACTTGGACGAAGAGTGCCACTGTAAAATATTAGAAAAGTAGTATGTAAGAAAAAAATGATGTATAATAAATTTTAACATACTTTTTTACAGGTCGAATGCAAGTATTTGATAATGGCACAAGATAAAATGATATCTTGAGTGCTTTAGGTATACTTTTTTCAACAATGACATTCATCACCCAAGCAGGAATAGTTTCATTTAAAATTGAAACATCATTTTCGTCTCCAGCTTGGCTGACCAACATCCTATATAGACACCGACCACCAACTTCACTAATCATAAGTGGTGTATGTCGTGGAATTTTGCAACACTGAGAATCGAGTTTTGTCTGAGCGTTGAGTTCAGTAGATTGGACGGTTTCAGTAGACCCATGATCTGTTTGAATGCGATTAAGCCAATTTTCTAACAGTGAACGCAACATACGATTACCATAATTCACTAATAAAAACTAATATTATATTTCTGTACTAAACACAACATTTAATAAAATATAATAATTAATAACAACCTCTTAAGTTATCATCTGTAACGTTGATTCCAGCTTCCTTAGCAGAAACCCAAGCTGCAAAACAATCATTTTCATCTTGACCTAGGTGAATCGTTAGCATCTACAGGAAATTGATTTATATATATATATATTTAGATAAATGTATTAAATTGAATAAAGTACTAAAAATGAAATTTATTATAAGCATTGAAGGAATTAAAAAAAAAAAACATACTCCTGTTTTTAAATCAACACTAAACCAGTTTGGTATAAATATTATACGATGACGTTTTTTTATTTCTTCATCAAAATCAACTTGACCTAAATCTTGAAGTTTGGAAGCCTAAAAAATTAATTAAATAAAGTTTTTAATTATTTTTAAATTTGAACTTGTTATATAGGAGAAAATAAAATGAAGAAAAGAGACTATTAAAAACACAAGCCTGTGAAAGCAAGTTATTTTATTGACTTATTAATTACCTTAAGAACATCATAAACAGCAACATTTTTTTCGGTATCCTGAGTAAGTATAGTTCGTTTATCATTGAGTACATGATATTTTCTAATAGCAGCAGCTCCTTTTAGAGTTCGATATGGTTCCTGATTAAACGGTACAGTAGGTAAATCTTCAAAATCAGCTGATTCATCACTTTTTCGTAATTTCTGGAAATTTGAAATTATTATTTTTAAATAAATAAATAAAATATTTATTAAATGCAAACACAAAAGTAAATTTTAATAATTTAATTATACTTTTATAATGTCATATTATATTTTCAATATATTTTTTTTAAATCATAATTTTATTAAACTATATTTGATAATATTATGATTTAAATTAATATAAAATTTTTTTTTTAAAAAATACTTAAAATATTTTTTCTCAGAAAAAATTAAAAAAACATTTATTTTCTGTTTCAATTTTTCAACTATCAACAAAGCTTCTAAAACCTAATTGCACTATTAATAAACTATATAAGGTAGTTTTAAATTTCTTACATATAACTAAAATTACATTTAAAATATTTAATTTTAACTTACTTACCCAACAATTAATCGAGGACTCTGATGTAGCTACCCAAATAGCACTCATATCTGGAGTTGTAACCATTTTAACAACGGGAGCCGATTCATTGCATACAAGTTGAACTTTATTAGGGTTTTTTAAATCAGTCATAAAAATTTTTTTATCACGACCACCAGACACAACATGAGAAAAATTGTCTGTTGCCTGGAAAAAAAAAAAAATTTTAATATAATATAATCAATGAACATAATTTATATTTAAATACTGAATAATTACAGTTAAAGCCCAAACTCCTTCTTTATGTATTCGTAATGTTTGTATGCATTGTTGCTGTCCTAGTGACCATAACTTAATAGTACCATCTGAGCTGCCAGACAAACATTGTGTACCATCTCGATTTACAACCAAAGCTTTAACATTATCTGTATGTCCAATTAGTTTCATCATACAATCACTTGTTCTTGTATCCCATACCCTTAAAACTTTTTCTGTACTTCCACTGATTAAAACGGTTCCACTATTATTCAATGCTAAGCTATAAATAGAATTTTTGCTACCTGGTAAGGAAGCCGCTAAACATAAAAAGCATACATAATATATTTATCTTAATTAATATTAAGAACATACTTGTTACAGTATTGTTAGTGGTAGTTAAAGTTGTTAACATATTAACATCCCACATGAATATTGTTTTGTCTAATCCAGCAGAAGCAACCACTTCTTTATCACGAGCATATGCCAGAGCTCTAACATAATCTTTATGAGTTCGTAATGTTGATAGGCAAGTATTTTCTTTCCGTAAACCCCATAATTTTACAGTTGTATCTGAACTAGCTGAAATCACTGTAAATACCAATTTAAAAATTATATATAATATATATATAATGTAAATACAAAAAAATGTAAGAATGAAAGAAGATATATTAAAAAAAATTGTTGACAAAAGAAATATTTTCTATTGATATAAATGTATAATTGAACTAATATATATGATTTTTAATTAATTTGACTTACAATAATTTCCACCACAACACAATATAATATCATTAACCCAATCAGTATGATGTTCTAATGAACGCAAATATGTTGCTTCAATATTATCTCGGACATCCCACTGTCGTATAATGCCATCACGTCCAGCAGAATATAATATTCCTTGTTTGGAATCTAACTGTAAAGAGTTAACACCAGCACGGTGTCTACGTTCTTCTTCTTCACGAATAACAAATGATATCTAATATTACGTGAAAAATATAATTGAAACATTAAACACGTCTTGATAGTTTATTTTTAGACACTGGAAACCCAAAAATAATTTATAAGTAAAACAATAATTACTTGTACTTTTTTACGCCCAGGTTGTGTGATACAATTTTTATGTAAAGTACTCATGTTGACTTTAGAATTATATTAAGTTCTCAATAACCTTATGCATTTTTTTTTTCATTCAAATTTATATAAATCCAATTAAAATAAAATTACAATATAACACAACCGATTTATAGAAATAGTATAAAATTTCAAAACCGTGATTACAGAATGAATAATCAATAATGTTATAAGACTTATCACAATAAATGTAAATATAAATAAAAGATAAGATAAATAATACCGTACAATCATGGATAAGAAAAGTGTTTATTTTTCAGCCTGGATAATAATAATTATAATGGTTAAACACCATATGGATATATTATAGCATAGAATACAGATTATAGTATTACAGTATTATAGTATTGAAAATATACTTTTTTAAATAATTACTTGTGATAGAAAATTATAAAAAACTAGCTGAACCTGTGTACTTTGTACCCCGTTAAATCCTACCTCCTAAATGTCTCAAACTGTGTGTTAATCTACTAACAAAAATCTCCAACGTATATTTAAAAATGTCTGCTTGGTTCTTTAAATGAGTAGCCAAGAAGGCCAAACAAAATTGATAAAGAAAATACTTTTAAGTTTCCCAAACTTCATCAACACCCTAAAAAAATTAGCTTGGATAAGTGGAATGATCTTCAAAGTTTAAAGTCCATAATGCCCTATGATTGTCATTGTTTTTATGATGCATTGCCTCATATGGATTAGGGTGTGTCATAAAGCCAAGAAAAAAGTGTAACGATTGTCATCATCGACATCGTACATTACTCCCTACGTTGAGCACGGCTAATATGCTGAGTGTTAATAATGCAAATATGGTCGCACAATTGTGCAATGTAATATTATGCTGACGAGCACGCGTCGAGTTAATGACCGACCGAGACTCCTAGCAGTGTAATGGACAGTTGAGTGTCAAGAGTTGATGGTGAAGGTGACGAGGGCTAACAACCAGGGGCGGATTTAACAATTTTCCGCCCCTATGCCAAATTAACTTTACCGCCCCTATCTAAAAAAACTTACTACCTCTTTAATAAAATATCCTCAAATAAATAAATTTTTTCATATATATACGTTGAGTACTTGCTTCACATAAGGTAACCCTGATCCCTAGTAATAATATCACACACCGAGTTCGAGTCTCCGAGACCTCGTAAATATAAACAGAACGACACTAGACCAAGTCCACCACCGAGTGCAGACAACGGAGCGATAGGAGAAGAGGAGACGTTACAAAAGTAAAGACTAAAGACCTAAAAAATATTGTTTAAATTTAATTGTTTTTTTTTACTTGTTGTTTCTTACTATTTTGTATTATATTTTTAAAGTTTTAATTTAATTTTAGTTGTAACAAAAGACTGTTCAAAAGTGTTATTATTTTTATTTACTTGTTGATTTATAGTCATGAATAATTATATTTTTAAAATATTGTTTAAATGATGTTTTAACATTTTATTTATTGTATCTGTTCAAAAGCAATGTTCATTTTATTTACTAGTTAATTTATACCTAGTTATATTTTATTATAATTCTTTTTTAATTGATATTTTATTTGTTGAGTAACAGACTGGTTAAATGTGTTATTATTTTTTGAAATAAATTGTTCATTTTTGTACCTAATAATAAAAAAGAATTGTCATGGTACTTATTAATATTAATAACGTATTTTATTCTGATGTTCTAAAAAATAAACAAAATATATTTTAAACACTATACATTTTAAAAACCATAAATGGAAAATCATTAAAACAACCTATCTCAATATTATTATTTTATAACCACACATATCTCATTTAAATTTTTTTTGTTGGCCGGGGGACCCATTTTAAAGATTAATTATGTCATATGGACAATTTTATCAGTTAAAGCTTGCTGCAGCTTTTTCAATTCGAAATAACATTCCGGAACTCAATTAATCAATCAACGAAAAAATTAAAAAAAAAAAAAGGGTTTTTCCAAAAAAATTTTTCGTTAAAACCTCATCGGCCCAGCTGTTCTCAATTGATGAATTGTTATACATTTATTTAAATATATATATAAAATGACAACAAAATATTATAGTTTTATCAAAAAATATTTGTTTTGATGGTCTTTTGTTCCACATTTGAAAGAAGTATAATGTGAAACAAATGTATATAGCCCATATATTACTACAGACTTATATTTTATCTAGAGAAGCAACTCACAGTATTTATCATTGAGAATGATGAAGTCTGTAGGAAGTGCTCAAATCAGGCGTCTGCCTTGTTTTGGGTTGGCAAAAAAATGTCAAATACTTACTGAGTACTATTCTAACTATTTCTTTAATAAGGCAATTTTAAATCAATTAGAAGACAAAAAAATCAAATAAAAATAAAGAAAAAAATTAATATTTTTCCAGACATAAAATTTTTTTAATTTATCATAGTTTATAATTAAAACATACAGTACCCATCACATATTATTGAATCATTTATATTCATCGTTCTGTATATTGATACAATAATTATTATTATCAGCTTTACTTTAAGGGTTTTTCTAAAAAAATCGTTAATAACTATTAAAGAAGAATATAAATATCAGATTTAAATGATTTTCGTTTGTGTTAATGGGTAAATTATTTTAATTATTGTAGTTCAACAGTAAATATTTGTCTCACTCATTTCGTAAGCAAGTCAACTAATTTTTTCTTATCCATAGTACGAATATTTGTATTAATGTATTTCAAAATCAAATGTTGATTAGTATTTACCAAACATATTACACAAATCACAATGATAGACTTTAATACACACCTGCTAATTTATAAGCATTTATAATAGTGTTCTACATGTACGGTACTGGGCAATTCATTGGTTTCATTGGTTATTTTCAATGTCATAACTGTTTAGTTTGAATTATTATTATTAGGAAACTGTGTAAAAATTTGCTGCATTATTGGAAGAATATAGATAATATTTTGAATGTAAATTAAAAATTGATTGAATTATCAAAAATGCAAAAAAGATAACAGATTTAATACAATTTTAGACCTTGGACATAAATAGCTTAAAAAAAATTAATTTGACTAACAATTTTTGAAGTTTTTGATTTAGCAACATGATGTTCTATTTTGTACAAACTACTAATATGTATATATTTTTTTAAAAATTAATTATCAGAACATGATACATTTTAAAAAATATTGAAATTAGAATCATAATTTTTGATTAATACAATTTTTATGGATAAACCAGATATAGTATAAATAAAATAACCTTTAAGTTTAAAAGATTCAAAAACATATAAACAAGTTTTGGGCTTAATAAAAAAATATATCTCTTTAAATTTTTCATTCAAAATCTCCTAGTGAAAATAACAAAAGAAGTTTTACAAACAATTTAAAATAACGAATATCACTAAGAACATACACTATATTATTTTTTATAAACAAGGGCCGTGTTTATAAAAGGTTACAAGGCTAATACATTTCAAATAAAATTAATTGACTTTTTTACCTATATTGGTTATAGATAATCATTTTAATTGTATGGCGGCTTCTTATGGGAGAAAATTGAAAATAATGTATTGAGATTTGATGCATCAAAATTAAATCGCGAGGATAGCCTTCAAACTAAATGTTATCAAGCAGCTGAATATAAATCAAATCATAAAGGATAGGGAGTAGGCTTAATATATTATAGATAACACAATATTAAAAACAAAAATAGACAAATTTTATAAAACATTTATTGAATTTAAACCATCTTTCTCAATAACTTGTTAATGGTATCTTCACGATTTCCAAAATCACCACCTTCAACATAGTGATTGGTCTTCTTACGCCAGCCTCCAGTAGGGGTGTTTAACTGATTAAAAAAAAAAAAAAAAAATATTAATACAAATGAAGCAATAACAAAATTATTCAAATATTAGTTTTAATGAATAAAAATCACATGAAACTTCTTTTTAAAACTGGTAAAAATAGGTTTATTGTTTAAGGGGTCACATCACAGAATAAATGCAATTAGAATGGTCACTAATAAGATTTTAAACAGGTAACATGGGTAACAAGTTCAAATATCATTTGGCCATTATGGAGTCCCAACAGTGTATATATTTTATACATTCTATGGTTTAATTAACAGTATACATGAAAAAAATGATGTTCAATATTTTCAACATAATAACCACAGAATAAATGTTCTAACTTTTTAAGCTAAATAGGACTCTATAAATATGACTATTGAATCTTGTTAACATCTAAAGTGACTATTCTGATTACATATACTTCGCGGTTGCATTGGTATTATGACTTAACATGTTTATATAAGTTAAAAATTTTAAACATTAAGACTGATCGGAGCAAGTTTGATATCAATTAAGTTTATCATTTTGTACAAATTAGTGAGCATTTGAAATAATTCTTTGAATATTTCATTGATGCACTCATTGGTATGTTTGTAAATTATTCCAAACAGAAAGAATAATAAAAAGTAATAACTGAACAATTTGTTTACAGAGAAGTTAGGAAAATGAACATACTGATGCCTTAAAATAATATTAATAAATATTAAAAGTATACTTTACTGATGACAATTTCTTTTAACTTCTAGAATTAAGATTTATTTTGTTATTTTAAACAAAATTTATAAATATATTTACAACATTAATGAACAATCAAAAATAAAATTTAATAAAAAATATGAATGCACCAAGTATTTATTTAACTCCACTATAACAAACATTTTATATGAAGCAATTATTATCAATATATATATATATATAAAAAGATAATTAAAATAAATTAATTACTTCAACATTTAATTTATGACAACTTGGAAGGTTAAAAAATCATAGAGATCTAACCATGGATGTGTCAATAAAATATATAAAAAGAAATAATAATAAAAAGCTTACTTTAAAAGGCCAGAGGAAATTCATTGCATACTTGAAACGACGATCAGCCCTATATAAACAATGAACTAAGTCTTCTGTACATATGATACCATATTTGCCCAATTTCTTTTCAATCATTTCATTGTTAGTGATTGGAATGCGCTGGCCATTAATTTTAGCAAACCCTCTCTTGTAAACCAATTCTCTAACACTCTTCAAATTAGGATACCCCCATGTTACATAGGGTTCACAAATTCTCAACATATTTAATGTTGCCTAAAAAAATAAATATTTTTAACATAATTAAGCAATAAGTATTGTATTGGAAGATATAATAAATTATTACTTTATTCAATTTAATGAAAACTCCATTATTTATTTGACGTAATCTAAACAACTGCAATACTTTCTTCACCTTAGGAGCTACTTGGTTCACACTAAATTAATAAAAATAACAAATAATAAAATAAATGGTACTCTAAATACATAAGTAATAAAATACAAACATACCCACGAATACGAATGATGAATGCCAATTTGGGTTCTGGGGCAATATAAAAATCACCTGCTTTTTTTGCATTTCTTGCTAAACGAATTTCATCTCTTTCCTTCATTCGAAATTCCTTGACATAAGCTTCAGCACGTTTAAAGTACTTTTTAGTCTTCTTAACACGCTCTTTACGCTCCTATAATTTTAATTTTTTTAATAATTACATTTAATAGATAAAAAATGTAAAAGATAAGCATGTACTCATAGCTCTAAGTCAAATTAATATTACATACTTCAATAGCTTTCTTCAATTGCTTGAGTTTGAAAGCTGTACGAGCCTTGCGTCTTTTGAGAACAGACTCCGGCACTGCCGGAAGTCTTTTTGGAGCACTATAAAATTAAATTAAAATAAATAAAGGGCATTTGTTTTTATATTATAGACAAATACCAAATTAACATTAATAACGCACTCCATTTGGAAATAATAATCAAATAGACAATGATTAAATAATATTTAATCAAAATACATCTAGGTATATGAAACTATACACTTTACTGAGTGGATTAATACGGATAAATATAACTTACTTGTCTACATCGGCCATCTTAGTAGAACAAACGAGAAGGTACGATATGAAAATGTAAACAGTTCACGCGAAAAGAGCTAACCCGAATTCGACAGTAGAAATATTGTATTTTAATAATATTTAAGGTTAGATAAAACGGAGTCCTGTACAGTGTGACCAACAACCACACATGAATAATATAATTTTTATGTCTCCAAAGGTCTTTAGTTGTTCGTTTTTCACATGTTCTTGCGTGATTTATTGTCTATATCATTTTCTGAAGGTTATAAGCTATTGTTCTTCCAACTTTTTGTTCCATAGGCATATAAAAAAACCTTTTAAGCCCTTAGTTTTGTAGCTATTCACTGAGCATATAAGTACCATTTATATTTTTTAACTGGTACAAATAAAAATACATATAAATATTGTTTATTTATTATGTATCATGAAACTGATGAAACAAATCAAGTTTAACAATGTGAATTGTGAATATTGAGTATGCTCTAGGATTTGTGATGATAATCGACGGTTAATGTTTGGAATTTTATCACTGTCTTATCTATTATTATTTTCATTTTATATCAAGGAATGGTATAATATTCTGCTTGTTATGATTTTTGTTATTTCTAACTTGATTGTTTATCTTGATATATATATATATATATATAGATATATATGAATTAAATCGTGGTTTTTTCATTAATTTTTATGTGTTTTGTTGTCTAATAAATCATTTTCTAAGTATGGTCAACATAATCACCTTAATTTAGACCATGGTTCTAATACCTAGATTCTAGGACCGTATGTTAGATACCTGAAGTCTGATATGATAACAGCTTTAACAGCTGTTGAACTCAATCATAATTTTATATAGGTTATTTACTATTATATCTATAATCGTGACTCAAATTCTAAGTACTGCGTTTAATTCAACGTTCTATATTTGTCTGATAGGTGTTTATTATACATGCCAACGTGCATTTTTAGATTTTATGGTTTAATAGTATTTATGTAAAAATATCTTATTATACCAACCTATATTAATTGATTTATCAAGGAATGAAATAAAGACTACAGGTAGATAATTTTTATTAATTTTATTAATTAATTATATTTAACTTTTTTTTCATTAAAGTGAAAGTTTGTATCACATGTCAATATTTTTATATTTCATTAATTAATCTAAGTGTACTAAGTGCATTATGTTTGAATTAGATTTAAAGAAATTGGCTTAACCCTTTTAATTATTCTTGCTTAGGTATCTGTATCAGAGTTCATGATTTTATCTTTTTAACTATACCATATTAACTGTCATCTTAGGAAAAAATAATAAAAATTTTAACAATAATTTGTGTACCAGAAAATATGATTATCAGTACCTATATTTAAGTAAAAATACAAAGTCCTTTGTTATATTTTATGAATTTCCATTCCATTTTGGATATGACTTCTTGTCTAAAATACTTCTATCCTCAAATTTGACAGACCATGATATTAAAAATAATATAATTATTCTAGAATGAGTGATTTAATGAAAATTGATGTAAATAAAAATATAAATAATTATAACTTTTTATTTTTAGATTTTACAATGTCTGTACTTAATTCTAAGTCTGGTTTCAATAGACTTTTCCCATTTGCTAAGAAAAAGCCAAATATACCTTCAGATAAAATTGATTCAAAAACAAACAAAACAAAATTAATTGAAGATATAATATGTCCAGTTATAAAATCTACAGAATCATTTCGATGTGATGTTTTAACAACAAATAATGAAAAAGCAAAACATGTTCAAGAAATAGCATATATTACTGAAGTTCCTAAAAAAAATGTATTGGAAATCCGTACAGCCATTGAATCACAAAATAATACCGAAATTGATTCAAAAAGTAACAAATCCATTACGCGAAAATCATCTAATGTGTCAGAGGTTACCATTGATGATATTAAAAAACCTAAAGAAAACTACCAACGTTGGAATATTCCTTTCTCAAGTAAATTTAAAGGCAAAGCATTTGATAAAACCTTATTGACAATGCAAGATCTCATATACTATAATCCAGTCACCAACCCTATAGTAAAAGAACCTAAAGTTGAACAAAGAGAAGAAGATGATCCAGATAATGATTTATTACCTATTGACTCAGTGAGAAAAATTATATTTCAGTTTAATAAGATAATTATGTTAATTGTATTATTTTAAGTTTTTTTTTAAAACAAATTGAATAAATTTTTTTTATCTTATCTCTAATGCCGGGTCCACACAGAGACGACAAAATCAAAACAAAACAGAAACTCTGTGTTTTTAAAAACAAAGTTGTGTCCCGAGCGGTGTCGGTAAACATCAAAAGGTTTTGGTTTCGTTTTTGTGAACATTATCGAATGTGTATGGATAGTGTTTTTAAAACAACCAACAGACAATAATTATTGGGATTTATTTTATCGGGTTTTCGCAATTTGGTTATTTATGAAAATATATATTTTTATATAATTATAAATTCATTGTCTACCATCCAGTGTCAATTGGTCTGTACACGACACGTGTGTATTTCATTTCATTTTTCAAAAATTAAGAATTTAGTTTTATTTATGTTTTATTTAATTTTCAATTTCCACATTTCACTCACAATAAAAAATTTAAAACACTTATTACGAAGAGTTCAGAGAGTTAGAACTCAGAAGACAGACTGAATGACCACGAATGGGCGAAATAAAATGACGAGTTAATTTTTCTGTATGGATAGTTGTAAACAAAACACAAACAAATGTTTAAATTTTGTTCATGTTTTGTTTAATTTTTACTCAACTCAGTATGGACACATGTTTTGTTTGTGTTTTATTTTTTCAAACTTCAAAAAGAAGTATTTGTGTTTTGTTTTGGTTTTTTTCTGTGTCGTCTCTGTGTGGACCCTGCATAAGTTTTAGATCTAGAAAAAAAAAATGGGTTAGTAAATTCAAATTTTTATGTGTTACAGGATCAAAAGCCACAAATTACTAATAATTGCATTACTCCATGTATTAAAGTGGGTGTTGATGGTAAAATAATTATTGATCAAGAAACATTAACTCTAAATGAAACAGGTCTTGAGGAAAAACGAGAAGAATTAGCAAAATCCAAAGTGATTGAAGAATCAGCATTCCATTCACGGAGTTATTCATATAAGCGGAAAAAAGAACCTTCCAAACAATGGACAAAAAGTGAAACTCTGAAATTTTATAAATGTTTGATGAATCTTGGTACTGATTTTTCTATGATTCAGCAATATTTTCCTTGTCGAACACGGGCTCAAATAAAAAGAAAATATAAGACTGAAGAAAAAAAGAATCCTACACTTATAAATGGTGCCCTCACTAATTCAATACATTATGATGGTCTCCTTATTGAAAATATGTTTCAAGAAGATGAGCCCGAACCAATTGAAGAAATCAAAAATCATGAGTATGTAGAAACTAATTCAAAACCAATGTACCGTAAACGGCGTCATAAAAATGTAACGCGAACTGAATGTAAAAGAATCAGTGTATGTGCGTATATGATGGAAGAAGAAACAGAATTAAGGAATAAAAATAAACTTCCTGGAAAAAATTCAAGTGCTAGTGAATTAAAAGAAGACATTTTAGCTCTGCAATCCATAAAAAAAAAAGGAACAAAATAATAAGAAGTTGGATATTGATTTGAAAACATTTTAACTATCAAAATGAATCTAATATAATTATTATAGAGCATGATGTAATAAATGATTTATTTTTTTATTTTTATTATTTCTATTAGAAATAAGCTTCAATAACATAGTCATTGTCTCATAATTGACAGTATTTTTTTTAATATTATACAATAATTATTTCTATTTGAGATAAGTACAATAATTTCCCAATTGATATATTATTTGTTAACAATATATTTTCAATTTATATTTTTTTAAAGAAATAGTCAGTTTTATGGTTGAATTGTTCAGTACTAGTAGTTGACAGAAGAGTTCTAGGATGTTGTGTTTGATTTTAGTTACTTATTTTTGTTTGCAATCTATGGGTACATGTTTTATTATATGAAGGACTCTAGATGTTGTGCACTTTGTTTGCTCATTAGGTAGCCCATGTATAGCGGTTGTATCCTATCCTTAGATGAGTAAATAATACTTCTATTTAGATTAGTTGTATACAACGTTCTGTTGTCCACTTTATATTTCTCCAATCGTTATATTAATACTACTTAATATAATATAATACTACTGTATCCTCATAATAGATGTTTCTTGTTTCTATTTGATCATTATTGACTGTGCTTCCTTCAGTTCACTTTTGTTCTTCAGAGTTATTTACTGCTATTGTATTTGATTTTATAACTTGTTTCTATGGTTACATAAACATTTTAACGTGGGTTTACACGAGACGTGAGCCACGATCATACCTCACTATCTCGTGAGTTATGACTCACGAGCGTAATTTCAAAAAGTATCACACGAATCGTTAGTTATTAAATTATTTCATCCGCATATGTAGCGCGTGAAATGACCAGCAATGTCTGTCTAAAATAACCGGACAGCAGTAGTAAAGCACCATTGAAAAGCCTGGTGTTATTATTAAGATCTTTCATCATTCTACCGAGAGTGAATGCTTAAGGGCCATAGTGCATTCATCCCAGATAATATTTTTGCAAAACATTAGCCATACTCGCAGTTATTGTTTTCATAACCCAAGATGCGTCCGGTGTGGTAACAACCACGAATCAACTCAATGTCAAAAAGACCGTACTGAACCAGCCAAATGCGCTCTCTGCAGTGGCTCGCATCCGGCAAATTATAGAGGCTGCCAAACACACAAAGACCTAAAATACAGAAAACTACATCTTAACCCTTCACAAAGAAATTAAAAAGTTCATCAATTCTCCTCTGAAACAAATACCACGCAAGAGATCCCCAATTCTCAAAACTTTCCAAACCCCCCACCATCACCATACCACCGGAAAATCATAGAAACCACTGGTCCAAAAATGATATACCTGCCGAAAATAACCTAACCAATCAACTTTCTTTCTTCATTAATGAACTAAAGTCATTAATCAACCCCATGATCTCGCTACTCACGACGGTCATAGAGAAATTCATCAAGGATGGACGCTAATCATCTGATTAAACCTATCACCATTTTACTATGGAATACAAACGGTATACTAAACAATATAAACGAACTACAACTATCGTTAATCGAAAATCAAGTCGACATAGCCATGATTACAGAAACACATCTTACAAATAAATCGACCTTAAAAATATATGGATATAACATTCTGAGAGCAGATCACCCAGATGGTACCGCTCATGGTGGGGCAGCGTTAATCATCTCTAATAAAATAGCACACACTCCATCTCTTCCCTGTACAACGATCGATATGCAAATAATTGACACTTCTTTGCTTATTAACTCTATTCCGGTTTCCATTGCATCTGCTTATCTCCCCCCAGGCCGAAAATTCCCAGATAATGAGCTACTTTTATATCTAACACAGATTAATCATTCATTCCTACTCGGAGCCGATTTTAACGCTAAACACCACTGTTGGGGCTGCTCAACAATCAATACCCGAGGCCGCTCTCTTCAGAATCTCATCATAACCAAAAACGCCAAAGTACTTGCACCTCGTGCACCAACCTACTGGCCTTCTCACCAAGACCGCAACCCTAATTTTCTCGACTTCCTCATCTCTAGTCTCCCTAATCATTTTCAGTCAAAGCTAACCAACCTAAATGATCCAGCATCCACACTCCAATATTGATTCAAATAAATGCCTCAATTTCATCGCACAACAATAATAATTCTTCCAAAATAATCTGGCCAAGGTTTCGTACCATTATGACTTGCAACACTAATCTCAACATCAAGCTAAAATCCCACGCAGACATTGACAATGCTATAAGCACTTTTACAGAAACTATTCTCAATGCAAAAAAAGTGCTGCCGTTCCGTTACACGGACCGAAGTCTGACCATCTTATCACACCTGAAATCAGACAACTTATAACTGAAAAACGCAGAGCCCGCAATCGCTGGCAACATTCCCACTACCCTGAGGACAGGTGAAAATACAATTCACTATCTAATAAACTTAAATCTCTCCTCAAGATCCACAAAAATGAACTTTACAAATCTCACCTTGCTTCTCTTTCTCCAAACAATGGCAAACTGTGGAAAAAAACCAAATCTCTTCTACAACATAAGGAAACACTTCCACCACTACTCCGAGATGACAACTCATTAGCAGTCGACGATCAAGACAAAGCTGATCTATTAGCTTCTCACCTCGTTGACTCATTCAAGCCACATTCTTCTCTTCCTAGTCAAAATCACTTTGAATTAGTTGAAACATATCTCATCTCTCCACTACCAATGGCCCTACCAGCCAAACACACAACTCCTGCTGAAGTCTCCAACATTATCAAAAACCTGAAAAACAACAAGTCACCCGGACACGATCAAATCTCAAATAAAATCATCAAAAACCTCCCTCCTAAATCAATTATTTGGCTGACTTATATATTCAATGCCCTACTTCGCCTATCTTATTTCCCTCTTACTTGGAAGAATTCAATCATAACAATATTGAAGCCAGGAAAACCTTCAAACAGCCCTTCCTCGTACAGGCCAATCAGTCTACTGCGGCATTTGGTAAAATGTTCGAAAAAATAATACTAAAAAGGCTTATGCCAATAGTACAAAATGTAAATATTCTACCTAACATACAGTTTGGCTTCCGTTCTAGACACTCAACCACCCATCAACTTCACCGCGTAACTGATTTCGTCTCCTCGGCACTTGAATCAAAAAAATACTGTGCAGGGAGTTTTCCTTGACGTTGCGAAGGCTTTTGATACCGTTTGGCACCACGGACTATTGTTCAAACTTAAAAAAATATTCCCAGCCCCCTACTATCTACTCTTAAAGGCATACCTCGAAACAGATCGTTCAGAGTCAGAATTAACACCAGACTATCAACTCACCATGAAGTTCAAGCTGGCGTTCCGCAAGCAGCGACATCGCCCCATTTCTCTAAATTTTTTTACACTGCTGATATCCCAGTTAGTCAGTTCACTCTCATTGGAACTTACGCCGATGACACAGCCATACTTGCCTCTAGTGTTGACCCTATCCTTGCCAGCCATCAAATCCAAACTCACCTAAACATCTTATGCCTTGGTTCAATAAATGTGGAATTAAAATCAATGAATCCAAGTCATCGCATATAACCTTTTCCTTAAGACCACAGGACTGTCCGCCGATCATCATGAATAATTCCACTATTCCTCACTGCACGAGTGTCAAATATCTCGGTCTCACATTTGACAGAAAACTCACATGGGGTCCTCACCTTAAGGACAAACGAAAACAATTAAATAGTAGACTTCACCTACTTAGACCCTTACTAAGATCTAACACCAACATTCAAAACAAAATTCTTATTTACAAATGCCTCCTCCGACCCTTATGGACCTACGGCATCGTACTATGGGGCCAACCAAAAAATCAAATGCAAACACGATCCAAGCATTCCAATCAATTTGTCTACGTATCATTGCCAAAGCTCCATGGTACGTAACGAACAAATTACTTCATGATGACCTCCAAATCAAAACTGTCCACGACACAGCCACCAATTTATATAAAAGATTTCATGGGAAACTCCTCATGAACCACAACCACCTCATCTCTCAACTGGCCTCAAAAACTCTTCCAGACAACCCCTAAAGACGTCTCAAACGCAACTGGTGCAGAGATCTGCTTAACCATTAAAATATATTTATATAAGTCATAAAAATTTTTTTTTATTTCTTTTTTTTTTAATTCTTTGTAAAAGGTGACTCGACTGCGAGTCTTCCTTCATGTCACTCAAAGTCATTTATATTTCTTATATCATATTTACTTATTGTATATAATGTACAGATTGTAAATTTTCAATAAACGCCACAATTTATAAAAAAAAAAAAAAAAAGTTGTGTTTTAGTATATAATAAGTTTTTATAGTGTGGTTTCAAGTAAATATATTTTTTTTGAACTACCGAGAAAAATGTCAAAACCAAAAGGAGGTTGGGAAAAGTTAAAAGAAAAAGAAGAATGAAGCAGACTTTCTAAAAAAGTAAATCCTCTTACATCGTATTTTATACCTAAATATACCAACAGTGAAAATACCATTAATAAAGAAGATAATATTATAAATACGAGTACATCGGACTCAAATAATGTCCCAAGTTTATCGAATTCGTTCACTGGTGCTTCTTCTAAAAATAATGACGTAATTGAGTATTCTAATGATCCCGGAGATTGGAATTTAATATCTTACTTAATAAAAAGGGCCGAAATTCTTTCAAATATAAATGCTTTCCTTAACAAAAAATATTATGAAAATCCTAAGGTAAATCGTTGTTTAAACAAAACTGAATTTTTCTATACAAAGCCTAATGGTGATTGTTGTAATAAAGAATGGTTACTTTATTCGCAAACTAAAAAAATTGTTTATTGTTATTATTGTATTCTTTTTTCTAAAAATAACATAATGTGTGATGGGTATGATGATTGGCGAAATTTTCAAAAATTTCTTGAAAACCATGCGAAAAAAGGATAACATGTCTTGGCAATTAATATGTACCTAAATAGAACGAAACTATCGGGTAGAATAGATAGTGAATTAGAAAAACAGTTAACCGAAACACGTGACTATTGGAAAAACGTGTTAAGACTCATAATTGAAACAATATTATTTTTATCGGGACGTGGTTTACCATTTCGAGGTTAGGACGAACACTTCGGGTCAAATTATAATGGAAATTATCTTGGAATATTGGAGCTTCTTTAAAAATTTGACCCTTTTTTAGCCCAACATATCGCTGTACACGGAAATCAAGGAAAAGGACGCACATCTTATTTGTCCAAAACTATTTGTAAAGAATTATTGCAAACAAAACTCGTACAATGATTATAGATCAATTAAAAAAAGCCGGTTATTTTTCAATAAGCGTTGATTCTACTCATGATATAACCCATGTAGATCAACTAACTAAAGATCATTTAGCCGATTAAAATTATTAAAAAACGTTTTAAGATCTTCATTATCACAAAATAACCTACAAAATTTTGGAATTTTAAGTATTGAAAGTGAATTTGTAAAATCTCAAAACTTTGAAGATGTGATCCAAAATTTTGCAAATGAGAAATCCAGAAAAAAGAATTATGTTTTGATAAACAAGTTGATAGTTGCGACGATGATAGCAGCGACTAATGTTATAATAATTTATGTATTTACTTATAATTTAAAAATATATTTTATAAAAAAATATTTTCAATTTATCATAGTTTTGAGTTAAATCTTTTTATATTAATTTGTAATATAATATAATTATATTTTGTTATTTGTAGTATTCACTCATCATTCCCCCCCCTAAATTTGGTGAAAGACTATTATATATCTAATAGAAAACAATATTTTTCATATATATATTACTCATATTATATCACCTATATTTATTAAGTAATTAATTAGGCCCATCTAAATAATTTGCTTACGGCCCCCAAAGTACTTAATCCGGCTTTGCCTGCATTACTAAATATTAGTGATCCTATTTCAGAAGAATTACCAGTAAGTATTGCAATATAATTTTTAAATTCTGAGTAAAGAAAATAATGTGCTTATTGTTTTTATAATGATGTACCTATTTGTTTTCAAAATTTGAATATCAAAAATTAACAATTCTTGTATTATTTGTTTATCATGTTTATTCATAAGTGCCATAAATAATATCTTGAATGTTATTTAAAATTAAATTTTGTTATTAATTAATTTAATATTATTCATTTATTTTCTTATTATTTAAATAATTACAACCACCATTGAAATATTTTGTAAACTAAACATAATTTTAATAAAATATATTGTATCTTTATTTATTTTCACAGTGTGATCAGTGTTCATCAAATAAAAAAAAATTGAAGAATTACAAGCTGAAATAAAAGTACTTTAAGAAGAAGTGTCAAATCAACAAAAAATAGTAGATAGCATTAAAAGTTTTATAAGTGACGAGCAGCTGAGATCATTGGAGAACCCGATAAGGAAATGGAGTAAAGAAACAATTATTAAATCTCTTAAATTAAGATATGCACTTGGTATACACGGTTATAATTATTTGCGAAATAATAATTTCTCTTTACCATACTATAACACCCTTGTTTATCGTATCCGTCACTTAAAACTGTCTTTTGGTGTTTTCCATGACATTTTTGAAACCTTACAATTTAAAGTAAGTGAAATGGATCATTCTGACAGACTATGTTTTTTATCAACGGATTCAATGGAAATTAGCAATCAGCTAACATATAATAAAAATACTTCAGAAGTTGGTGGCTATTGTACTCTTAGAGATCTTGGAAAAGGAAAAACTGGAAATAAACTTTTACTGGCTGTTATCCGTGGTATAAAATCAAAGTGGAAACAAGTCATTGGATGTCATATTACAGGGACTACAGTGGATGGGTTAGCTATGAAACAATTTATCGAGGAATGTTTGTCTGCTTGTAAAAATGTTGGATTACAAGTAATTTCATATGGGTCCAGAAAATCGACCTCTGTGGAACAAACTTGATGTTAAAGTTCAACGAACGGGTACTAGGCAAAATTATTTCAGATTTAATGATTCAAATGTTTTTTTAGTACCAGATGTTTGCCACCTTCTAAAAACTTAAAGAATGCTATGTTAAACAAATGCATAACACTACCTACACAATATATTGAAAAATTAGACCTACCTACTCTAGTTGTGACTGGAGAACACGTTAAAACATTATGGAAGTGGGAAACTGATAATAAAAAAGAATTACGGTTTCTATGTCACTTGAAACATGAATTTTTATATCCTGACAACTTTCAAAAAATGAATGTTTCTGCTGCCATTAATTTCTTTTCCATAAGAACAGCATCAGCTCTAGAAACAGCTGTTAAAAATAATGTGTTGCATAAAGATGCATTGAGTACTGCACATTTTATTTGCATTATTCACGAGTGGTTTTCTTTACTATCCAGTAAAGTACGAAAAACAAGTATCACAAAAATAATAAAGAAACAAAGTATGTGTTTCTAGAAAACATAATAAATCCTATTAAAGAGACTCAATTTGATAAAGGTTGGAAATCTTTGAATAGTGGTATTATCATGACAACTTTATCCTTCATTGATATATGTGAAATATTATTTCTGAAGTTTAATTATGACTTCGTACTGGGACATAGATTTACTCAAGACGCCCTTGAAAATATATTTTCTAATATTCGTCTAAAAGCTGGTAAGACTCCAACTTCTAATCAGTGCCTTCAAGCATTAAAGGGGATATCTGTTTCACAGTATCTCTCGGATATTGATCATAGCAACTATGCCAATGACAGTGATTACTTCTTAATAGATTTCTTTCAGAACACAAAGCAAAATGTTGATAGTCCTCAAAATCAAACTTCTCTTACGGGTTTCCAAAAAAATTTCTTCGATATCATATTTAAAACTGAAAATTTCAATACTTTAACATCATATTTGATTCATCAGATTTAAACAATTTATATTTTTTAAGTGGAAGTGCGATACATTATTTAAGTAAATTTATTTGTAAATCATGTCGTTCATTAGTTGTTATGCCTTCCAAGGAATGAAATACAACTTTAGAAATTAAATACTTATGTGCGTGAAGTTGGCACCCCGACTTTGTCCGATCGGCTCCAAACCGATGTCATTTTTTTGCAACATTAATAAAAAAATTTGCAACACATTTTTTACAGTGGTACAGGCGAACATAGCTTCGGGGTGCCAACTTCACGTACATGTAATTCAGCCGTCCAGGGCGATACGAATCATCGACCACATGCATATAGACTGTGAAACAATACGTAATTTTTAAAAGGTACTGGAGTTGAAGGTTAAAGCATTTGTAGTGGTAAATGGTGATGTTATTTTTATGGTGATATTCTTACCTTGACATCTTGAGGTTTCAGATTACCTACATTTTATGACAACGCGATCATAGATTCTTTTCATGAATCTGCTACAGGCGGAATAATCTTACTAACTCAAGTAAATGTGATCGTTGCATAATATAAATGAATATTATAATTAACTTAGTGTGTTCTCCATTGTGTATTAGTATATTTTATCAAATATTACATAATATTCTACGTAAATCCAGCAAGTCGTGAGTGCGATGTGGCTACCAAAATAAACGTCTACATTTAAAATGATTATAATGAACACTTGAAACGCCATCCGTGGTATTAGAAACGAAGGAGATAACAAAAAGTAAAAACAATTAAATTAAAAACTTTTAAATTTAGAGTTTATTGTCTATGACCAATCTAAATTTCAGAGTTTATTGAAAAAAAAAACCGATTTAATTATAGCGTATATAAATATATGCATTTCTGAAGGGAGAATGCGTTGCCCGTTTGAATAAAGAATGTTGACGTGTTATGTATACGTGTTTTCTTAACGTTTTTGTATATTTTTGAACGTTTAAATTTATTGAAAAATATTTTTCCAGAATCAGATAGAATAACTGATGTTAAATTAATTGATGCTAGATGTAGCGTATTTTATTTAGTCACAAAACCTATATATTATATAAACATGTATCGTGTCTTGTAATATTAATCTGCACAATTTAAGTTTAGTTTCAAGATTAAACATGCAATAATTAACTTTGCCTACAAACAGTGTTGAGACTTATCTAGATAAATTTGTTTCTATGCAAAATAAATATAATATAAAATTGTATTGTCAGTTTAAATAAGTAATTAATTAATAATAATTAATTAATTTTAAATAATTAATACTTGAAATATGAATTCTTAAATAATCAAACAATACATACTAAAACTGTGATGAAGGTTCATAATAATTACAATTTACCGTAACATGTGTAAAATAATTTTTTCTTGATATTTATACTTAATTTGAAAATGTTCATTTATACTTATCGATTAATAATAATGTCTATTTTCAACATTAATTTATAAATATAACATGTGTTAAAATTATATTGATTAATTAATTACACTCATTTTGAATCCATTGGACAAAGTCGGGGTGCTACGTGAAGTTGGCACCCCGAAGCTATGTTCGTCTGTATCACCGTAAAAAATGAGTTGCACATTTTTTTATTAACGTTGCAAATTGTTGCAAATTCGTTGCAAAAAAATGATACCGGTTTGAAGCCGATCGGACAAAGTGCCAACTTCACGCACATCTGTACAATCCTAGACAATTCATGTACTATGCACTGGATAATAACTATAAAACAATAGCAATATTTTTAGATGTAGGTAAAATTTACGGTTAATCATAGTGAATTGTGTAACATTTTACCAAATTTTGGATAAAAAAATTATGTCCTATTTATTATAATTTAAGGCCATTAAATTTAAAAGAACTCATATTGGGAATCTTAAAATTATATGCATAAAACAACAGATTCACTCATGGTTATTTTCACTATTTTTTTAAAAAAGGTAATGAAATTATAAATTTAAGTATGGAAAAGTGTAATAAAAGATTTGAATGTTACTTGTGAAATTTTTATTATGTTACTGTGTTTTGTTATGATATGATAATGTTTTTTTATTTTATTTTTTTTTTTTTTATAATAAAGCTTTTAATTTCTAAATTATTACAGCTTAACACAATTATGTTATTTTATTCAATTAAGTTGTATTACTTTTACTTTTAGTATATATTTTTCTTCATATCACAGTATGTATTGTAACTCTCTACCTTCATTACAAGCATTGCACTTAAAAGAAGGCAGATATTTTATTGTAAATATTTTGATAATGCTTGTAAATTTCTTTTTTTTTTTTAAAAAAAATATACAATAAATTATTTTGAAAAAGAAATAAAATAAAAACAAATTTATTATATTGAGTAGGGCCTGGAGCATGATTCATTTTTGGTCGAAAACATAGCTCACGACTTCAATCACTACGCCCAATATTATGTTCGGATATTAATTTTGAAAGCAGATTTGAATTCGTCACTAATTTATCTATGCTTTGACAATTTTATTTTTCTGATTTTTTTTTTTTTTTTTACTTAAAAACTTACTAACAAAAAGAGTAAAAATGGATCATATCCATAATTTAAATTTAAATACATTGATATCGAATATGAAAAATGAACGACAGTGAAAGCATAGTAAATTTAGTGGAGAATCCAAATTTACTTTCAAAATTTAAATCGGTACATCCTACTGAGCGTAGTGATTGAAGTCAGTGGCAGTATATTTTGAAAAAAAAAATGTTTGTAATATGTGGTTGACATGTGCCTGCGCGTGCGGAATTTTATCGGCGTGGCGCGTCGTCGGTCCTGTCCTAATTGAAAATAAATTGTCAATAATTGATTCCTGGAATATATGAGATAAGAAGACTGGTGCTGGTGGTGAGCACAATATAATTTATATTATATTAATAATTATTGCCCAGCGTACTTATTTTTGTCCGTCGCCGGTACGTTATTAATATTCTACGACGACCAAGAGTAATATTCTTACTTTCATTTTCGAATTTCGAATTTTGAATTTTGATTTGTCTAGCGCAGTGGTTCTTAACCTTTTTTAGTTCAGCGCCCCTTTATCGTAAAAACTAATTGCTAACGCCCCCCTCCCCCTCGTGCAAAATCAAATTCTCTTCTTATAAATATATATATATATATATATATATTTGTATATTCATTTATTCATCAGTATATTATAACATTATTAATTAAACTATTAAAGTCAAAACTCTTATTTTTAGATAGTTATGGTTATATTTTACACCACTTAACAAAACAATTTAATACTTTACTATACAAAAAGATTTACTGAACTATAAAAAAAAAAAATTAAAATATACAAATTATACCTATCAATGACTGCCCTGAGCCTGATGAGTAGCTGCTAATATAACGATGTCTGGTTTGATATTGGTCAAAGCTAAACGTAGATCACCCTTGTTGCAAATGTCCAACCGATTTCTTTGTTTCGTCAAAAGCCGAACAACAACGCTGAATCCTTTTTCAACTAGATACGTTGACGGGAAAGAGAGAAGCAACAATTTAACTTGTTGCCATAGTTGTGGATAAGTGTCTTTAAGCTTGATCCAGGCAAGCTCGTAACCGACCTGCTTAAAAACAAGTTGTGCCTCACAGTCGTGTTTAAGATCGATAAATTCCATTTGTAAATGAGGTTTGAGATCTTCCACAGATTCAAACGAAAATGGATCTAAAAATCCAATTACAGATTTTTAACTCAAGTAGGTCTTGAAATCTTGATTTCATGTCTTTTTTGAGCTGCAAAATATGATCTATGGAAATTAGAATTTTGTCTTCTGGAATTAAACCATTTGCGTCTGAACATGACTTGAGATTCAGAAACTGAATCAGTTCTTGACGATTTATGTTTGTTCTGTAAAGATCTAATTTAAAAATGAATGAGGAAATTATTCCTTTGGCTTTGATAAAGTTCATCTTATTGCCTTGAAGCTTCAAATTGACTTCATTCATTTTTTCAAAAATATCTGTGAGGTACCCAATCTCAATTTTTCGTTGCTTCAAATTTTCTTTTAAGACAGGATCAATTTTATTGAGAAATTCAATGATAGAGTCAAATAATGCAAAAAAACGACACAAACATTTTCCTTTGGAAAGCCACCTTACTGCAGTATGCAAAAGTAATGTTTCAAAATCTTCATCATTATCATGACAAAGTTCTTGAAACATGCGGTCATTGAGTGAACTTGCTTTAATCTTGTTTACAGCTTTTATGACGAATTGAAGGGTTTCAAGCACCACACCGCTTAAGTTTTTAGCACCTAAATGTTGGCGATGTATAACACAATGAACACAAATAACACCTGGGACAGCTTTTTTTAGGTGGGCTATAAACCCAACATGACGACCGGTCATCGAAGGAGCGCCATCCGTTGCGCATGCAATAATATTTGTCAAGGGGACATTTTTTCTGGTAAAATATTCCTCCACCGCTTGAAAAATCGACGACCCTTTGGTATCAGTGATCAAACTTGTAGCAAACAATAATTCCTCGATGATTTCTTTACGTTAATTGAAAAAGCTCACCGCCCCCTCAACGCCCCCTTCAAAACTATCGCCCCCTAGAGAGACCGGAATACCCCCGTTAAGAACCACTGGTCTAGCGTCTGCTATTGTTCGAAACTAATGTGTAGTCCCTAGAGAGAGATTTTTTTTGCTTTTTTTCATTTTTAATGCTATGGACTGGCATTATGGAAATAAAACAAACTCTTATCCAAAAGAAAAAAAACAAAGGAAATATTAGTGCCATACATCAAAAATTAATTTTATTTTATTTTTAATTTATTGTACTATTAAATTGCATTCTCTTGCGTCATAACATTTTAATGTATTGTTTCATTTTCAAACATTTTCATCTTTTATTTTTATAACAAAAATTAATGAATTGTCAATAAGAACAATATTATTGTCACCGTATGAGCGACGATAACCGTCAGCCGGTCAGTCCAGCCGACTCAAAGAGTTTCGTCCTAAAAATAGTATCAGATTCTATGTATATTATATAAATATATACTCATATTAACCAATAGGTATATAAACATTTATACTTATTTATAATCCACCTCCTCCCGTTAAAGTAGGCTGGATCCGTACCTGTATAAAGGTATAAGCATTGATTTTATAATAGTCTATTAAAATAAAATAAAATTTTTGAAGCAACACTACTGCCTATATTATAATAGTATCAAAACGGAGGACGCATCGCAGCTCCGCAAGAATAAAAATATTTTGTGAATCCGTAACTCCGCATGCACCGTATCTCCGCACGGTTGAAAATACAAACGCACCGTATCTCCGCACGGTTGAAAAAACGAACGCACCGTATCTCCGCATTCTAATAATATTTTTAACACCAAAAGTTCCCATGCCATATCGGTGTAAAACCATGTTGAAATTAAACTATTATATCTGCAAAGCAATATCTTATCATTATCGTGTACCGATTAATTTCTCGTGTCTTTGTAACTTAACGAATTGACAGTGATCACTGATCAGTTGTCTATCAGGTTTAGATTTCAAATTTATTTTATAAAGTTTTACTTTAACATTTAAAAATGGCAAGTGAAATAAGTTTTATATACAGTCAACGAAAAAATGTGCTGTTAGTGAAAAATAATTATAAATATTCCAAGTATACACAATTAAAATCAGGCGAAACTGGATGGAAGTGCATACAAAAAACATGTAAAGCAAAATTATACACAATTGGCGTTGATAATAATTTTTCGAGAGAATCAGGTACACATGAACACGAAATTTTTTTTAAAGATTTTTGAAGAGTAGCTCATAGATAACCTAGTGTTAAAATTTTGAACCTTAAGTATGAACAGAAAAAATTTTATGAATTTATATCGACAAAATAACTTGCAAATAATCGTGATTTTTACACATTTTATACAAATTTGAGCATTAAGGGCTTATAAAAAAAAATTGAGTTAACCGATCACCGATATTTTTTAGTTACGATAAGTTTAACTTATTATAAATCTAGTATAAAATTTTCAAGAGTTTTCGCTCAACCAATTAAATTTTATAGATGTTTAAAAACAAAAATTTAACAAAAATCGAAAATTTAAATTGTCTATAAATAAGTCATAATATGTCAAAATACTTTGAAATTTTAACCATGTATAGAAAACGTCAATATAAAGATTTAATGATAATTTCAAGTTGTTGCGGTTTTTCGTTTTTGAGTTAGGGCATTTTAAAAAAACCGATATCATTTGTCAGTCTAGAACATTCTACATTATATTATATTTTACATGTAATTTTATGTCAATATTCGATGTTCAAACGCTTATAAAAAAAAATTGTGCCTATGGATTTTAATAATTTTTGAATGACATTAAGAACTACTTCTGTGGAATCTTCTATTAAATTTTCAAGTATTTTGTACGAGCCAAATTTTTTTTACACAGATTATAAAAAAAAAATGTAAAAAAATCGATTATTTTAAATGCCTATAAGTGGCTTAAAAATCAATATAATATTTTGAAAAAAATATGACATAAAGGAAATGTCAATCTTAATAGCTGGTAGAAATTTCAAAAATCTGCGACTTATACTTTTTGAATTATAAAAAATATTTAAAATCGTTTGAGAATAAATCGCTAATTTATGCAATTTCGTAAATATTTAAATTTCAAACAGTCATAAAATTTTTTCCTCTAATTCCGGTAGAAATTTTTTTAATGATTTTAGAAGAGTAGCTTATAGATAACCTAGTGTTAAAATTTTGAACCTTAAGTATGAACAGAAAAAATTTTATGAATTTTTATCTACAAAATAACTTGCAAATTATCGTGATTTTTACATATTTCGTGTAAATTGGAACTTTGAGCACTTATAAAAAAAAATTGTGACTTACGATTTTAGATTTTTTTTTATCAGTTAAGGAACAACTTATAAGAAACCTTGTATTAAATTTTCAAGATTTTCTGGGCAGCCAAAAAAATTTTATCGTTATTTAAAAAAAAAATACTTAAAAAAATTGAAAATTTCAATCGTCTATAAATAGCTTAATAAAAGTCAAAATACTTTGAAAATTTAATGGTGTATAGAGAACGCTAATCTAAACATTTGGTGAAAATTTCAAGTATTTACATCGATTAGTTTTTGAGTTATAGCAAAATAAAAAATTTGATTATGTCAAAAACTGGTTTTGCGTAAAAACTCCCGTTTTTTCCCAAATTTTTTATGGTTTTTCCCGTCGCATTTAAAAAATATTGGAAATTTTTAACTTTTGACCCCCCAAAGTACCAAATAGATTCACTTTCCTTTCAGAAAAGTTGCTACATAAGGCAATCGAAGCATTTTTACTGCCCCAAAACGTGTCGACAGACACAAAAAAAAAAAAAAAAAAAAAAACACACATCATTGTAAAATCAATACATTCTTCACTCCGTTCAGAATCTAAAAAAAAAACACACATCATTGTAAAATCAATACATTCTTCACTCCGTTCAGAATCTAAAATAATATACAATTTATAAATAAAAAAATCGAATTATATAATAACAACCAAATAGATAGATATAATTTTGTAAAAAGTTTGGCTTCATTTAATAATATTTTATTTTAATTTATTTTAACTTACATTATAATTTTAATGATTTTTTGTTGTATGCATTAATTATTATTAATTTTATATTTTATAATTACCTAGTATTACCTGCAGTCTAATATTATTTTTATTTAACTTTAATAACATGTATTGTATTTTTTTTTATTTAAACAATAAAAAAAATTATGCGCGAAGTTACAGTGTTAAAAAAAATCTTTTATGCGGAGTTAGGGTGTTAAAAAAAACTTCGTATGCGGAGTTAAGGTGTCGAAAAAAAACCTTGTAAGCGGAGTTGAGGTGATATATTATAAAATGGAGACGATCCGTGCGGAGTTACGGCGCACCGAAAACGGATGGACCGTGGAGTTTTGCAAATTAATATAATGTAAAGATAAAATGTTTAGTTTGATTATTATCATAGTTCCGGGAATTTGTAATTTAGTCGATGTACGGTGGCACGATAAACGCGATAACGGATTACACACACTAATGTTCATTAACTACTCACACATTGACACAGCCAAAATGTTCATGTGATATAAAATGCCTAAATATTACTCCTTAAAACATGCTACGCTCCAGCCCCCTTAATTTGAAAATGTTTGTTCATTTATACTTATCGGTTAATAATAATGTCTATTTTCAACATTAATTTATAAATATAACATGTGTTAAAATAATATTGATTAATTAATTACACTGATTTTGAATCCATTGGACAAAATCGGGGTGCTACGTGAAGTTGGCACCCCGAAGCTATGTTCGCCTGTACCACTGTAAAAAATGTGTTGCAAATTTTTTTATTAATGTTGCAAAAAAATGACACCGGTTTGGAGCCAATCGGATAAAGTCGGGGTGCTACGTGAAGTTGGCACCCCGAAGCTATGTTCATCTGTACCACCGTAAAAAATGTGTTGCAAATTTTTTTATTAACGTTGCAAATTGTTGCAAATTCGTTGCAAAAAAATGACACCGGTTTGGAGCCGATCGGACAAAGTCGGGGTGCCAACTTCACGCACATGAAATACTTTACAGAATCCATGGACAAAGGAGGTCTTACATATCCTTCCTTATCTGTAATTGAGTTAATTTTAAACTGTGAAGTAATTTATAGGGAACATAAATATTTCATTTTGCATAATTCTTCACAACTATTAATGGAAAAAAAAACCGGATGGGCCTCGCTCTGCTATACACTTGAGGGTGAAGTGCGACTCTTCATAGGATAGGTCATTATAAAGGATTTGTTAAATTAGAATTCAATGATAGGTATCATTGTATACGATTCTGAACGGAGATGATATGATTGACTAGAATATAATACAATGTTATTTATAAATCGATTATTTTAAATGCCTATAAGTGGCTTAAAAATCAATATTATATTTTGAAAAAAATATGACATAAAGAAAATACCAATCTTAACAGCTGGTAGAAATTTCAAAAATCTGCGACTTATACTTTTTGAATTATAACAAATATTTAAAATCGTTTGAGAATAAATCGCTATTTTATGCAATTTCGTAAATATTTAAATTTCAAACAGTCATAAAATTTTTTCCTCTAAGTTCGGTAGAAATTTTTTTAAAGATTTTTGAAGAGTAGCTTATAGATAACCTATTATTAAAATTTTGAACCTTAAATATGAACAGAAAAAATTTTATGAATTTTTACCTACAAAATAACTTGCAAATTATCGTGATTTTTACACATTTTATACAAATTTGAGCATTAACGAATTGACAGTGATCACTGATCAGTTGTCTATCAGGTTTAGATTTCAAATTTATTTTATAAAGTTTTACTTTAACATTTAAAAATGGCAAGTGAAATAAGTTTTATATACAGTCAACGAAAAAATGTGCTGTTAGTGAAAAATAATTATAAATATTCCAAGTATACACAATTAAAATCAGGCGAAACTGGATGGAAGTGCATACAAAAAACATGTAAAGCAAAATTATACACAATTGGCGTTGATAATAATTTTTCGAGAGAATCAGGTACACATGAACACGAAATTTTTTTTAAAGATTTTTGAAGAGTAGCTCATAGATAACCTAGTGTTAAAATTTTGAACCTTAAGTATGAACAGAAAAAATTTTATGAATTTATATCGACAAAATAACTTGCAAATAATCGTGATTTTTACACATTTTATACAAATTTGAGCATTAAGGGCTTATAAAAAAAAATTGAGTTAACCGATCACCGATATTTTTTAGTTACGATAAGTTTAACTTATTATAAACCTAGTATAAAATTTTCAAGAGTTTTCGCTCAACCAATTAAATTTTATAGATGTTTAAAAACAAAAATTTAACAAAAATCGAAAATTTAAATTGTCTATAAATAAGTCAAAATATGTCAAAATACTTTGAAATCTTAACCATGTATAGAGAACGTCAATATAAAGATTTGGTGAAAATTTCAAGTTGTTGCAGTTTTTCGTTTTTGAGTTAGAGCATTTTAAAAAAAACCGATATCTTTGTCAGTCTAGAATATTATACATTATATTATATTTTACATATAATTTTATGTCAATATTCGCTGTTCGAACGCTTATAAAAAAAAATTGTGCCTATGGATTTTAATAATTTTTGAATAACATTAAGAACTACTTCTGTGGAAGCTTCTATTAAATTTTCAAGTATTTTGTACGAGCCAAATTTTTTTTATCACCGATTATAAAAAAAAAATGTAAAAAAATCGAATATTTTAAATGCCTATAAGTGGCTTAAAAATCAATATAATTTTTTGAAAAAAATATGACATAAAGGAAATACCAATCTTAACAGCTGGTAGAAATTTCAAAAATCTGCGACTTATACTTTTTGAATTATAAAAAATATTTAAAATCATTTGAGAATAAATCGCTATTTTATGCAATTTCGTAAATATTTAAATTTCAAACAGTCATAAAATTTTTTCCTCTAATTCCGGTAGAAATTTTTTTAAAGAGTTTTGAAGAGTAGCTTATAGATAACCTAGTGTTAAAATTTTGAACCTTAAGTATGAACAGAAAAATTTTTATGAATTTTTATCTACAAAATAACTTGCAAATTATCGTGATTTTTACATATTTCGTATAAATTGGAACTTTTAGCACTTATAAAAAAAAAATTGTGATTTACGATTTTAGATTTTTTTTTATCAGTTAAGGAACAACTTATAATAAACCTTGTATTAAATTTTCAAGATTTTCTGGCCAGCCAAAAAAATTTTATAGTTATTTAAAAAAAAAATACTTAAAAAAATTGAAAATTTCAATCGTCTATAAATAGCTTAATAAAAGTCAAAATACTTTAAAAATTTAATGGTGTATAGAGAACGCTAATCTTAACATTTGGTACAAATTTCAAGTATTTACATCGATTAGTTTTTGAGTTATAGCAAAATAAAAATCATATGCTTATGAGGTAGAAATATTAGAATCAAATAGAAAATTTATTTTTTAAAATGCATTATTGTCGCCTATACCCAACACTTTAAATGTAGCCTCAAATGGAACTAAATATGTGACAGTTAGAGACCCTTTATAATAATTTAAAAATTATATTATTTTTTGCGTTAAACAGTTAAAATGGACTATAATAATTTTAATTATTGTATAAATGTATACCTATAGGTATATACATCACTTGGATATTTAGGTATACCTAAATATCCAAGTGATGTATATTGTATATAAATTGTTTGTATTAAATAAAATCTTTTATATTATGAATATATTTAATGGTTTTTTTATTTTGATATATCTTATATATAACTTCATATATATTACACATATTGAACATCATAGAAAAAATATAGAATAATTTGCTGTAACAAAAATGTTGTACGTGTAACCAGTAATTATAGTAAGTTTTACATAAAAGTATTGTAGCTTTTACTTAAAGAACCTTATACTCAACAATAATATTTGATATTAACAACAAAATTAAGTTCCTCGTAAAAACAATTATTGTTACGGTAACTAGAAAAACTCATTACTTGTAACATGAAGGTTGGTAATAGTAACAAAATAATTATCTAGATACTTGAATTATTACAATATAAATATGTTATATTAGTATAACAGATTGCTAGACAAACAAAAACACTCAGTGTAATTAACTAAACATTTTGTTTGTTAAGTTAAATTTATTATGTTGAGAATACCAAATCAAGTACAGTTAAATTAACAAAACTATTTTGTATATCCAATGACTTAAAATTAACAAAAGTCAATTAGTTTTTGCAACTAAAAATATTGTTGTCACTGAGGCAACTAAATTTCGCAGTTGTAACTGCAATATTTCTGTTTCTACAACCACACTTTTTTTTCAGTGTACTTTATTTGAGTGTTATACTATTTTTCTTTGTATATGACATATACATTGTATGTAAGTAATACCATTGATTATAAATACTAGTATTTATAATCAATGGTAATACTAATTACATATTAGGCACATCCTATTTTTTTTCTTATAAATAAATAAAGTGGTGGTTTTATGGGGGTGGTCCAGGGAGACTGCCCCGCCGGTCCTGAGTTTAGGCTGTGGTAAATTATTTCGATTAGGTTAAGACATTTTATGTTTTAATATATTATAATATTAAAGGACCCCCCCCTAGAAAAAAATCAAAAATTACCATTAAATAAATATATGCATAGCCCCTTCCAAAATTTAAAAGTTTAAATATATTATTTTAATAAAAATTTGGGGGTAGGCATAGGCGCAATAGGAAGTTACATTTGTTGGGGCTCAAGCCCTTTAATATATTCAACAAAAATTCCCCCTCCACATCAAATATATAATCTTATAATATAAGAGTAAATATTGGGGGGCTTAGCCTCCCCCCACCCTATTTGCGCCTATGGGAGTAGGTGTAAATCAAATGGACATGTTGTTGTCCCATTCATTAAAATAGTTCGCGCCGCCACTTAACGAGCACTGAACTCTATACTCTATAGAGTTCAGTGTTAACGAGTAACGACAACCACAGCGCGTTGCGCGGCCCAGATACGGGAAAATAATAATAAATTTAATTTAATTTCGTGGTGGGGGAAATCGTATTCGCAGTTCCAACGACCGTTGTAGGCAGCAGCACATTAGGGCCATAAATATTTAACAAAATTGAAATTTTCACGTAAAAACTGTTTCGCGTAGGAAAGAACCAAGAAGGCTACAGTCGTAACTAAGTAACGAAATGTTCACACTAAAAAAAAGAGAACTTTGTGCAACATCGTTTTTATTTTTTCGGTATCAATTTTACAACAATAGTTATTCAAGTTTGAAAAACACAAAAATAATGATTTTTAAAACAATAAGAACTTTTTTTTTAGAAGTGATATCAAAAAAATTAAAACGTTGTTGCACAGACAAAGTTCTCTTTTTTATATGGTGAAAATTTCGTTTCTTAGTTATGACTGTAGCCTTCTCGGTTCTTTCCCGCGCGAAACGGTTTTTACGGACAAATTTATACGTGTGTAGCGTCCTCTTAACTCATTCGAGCAAAGAAAACTGGACATAACTCAGAAAACTAGAGACCGCACAACCAACGCATAAAGTGCCATTGTCAACGCTGTCTCGAGTGCCCTTTTTAAAGTCCCAAACATAAAACCATATAAAAAGGAAAAAACCAGAATCAAAATACTCTATGCACTAGAATTCAACAAAGCCGATAAAAAATTTGAAATATCAGGAAAAGTCACATTGCATGAGATTTAATTTATTGGTAATGAATATTAAGAATAGAAAACTCAGCCGAAGAGGATTGTATTCTGCCAGAATTTATTAAAAATATTGGTTTCAAAGACAACATAATAATCAAAACTATCTACATCACTCATAAACACTTGCAAATTCCCTAACGAATGGCATAAATCGAATGTTACTTCATTCCTTAGGCCCGGTGCAAATTGGACCCAGACCTGTACACGCTATGCGCAGCACTCGTGAGGTCTATTTTGTGGAACATGATTTGAAAATAAGTGACGCATATTAAACCTATGCCACATCCACTACATTGGTAATGATTTTCAGTTTATCGAATTAATTCCAGACTTAAAAATAATTACCGTTGTTGTTTTGTATAAGATAATACAATAATTATTAAATAGTAGTGACTCGAAGTTCTATAACATTAGATTTACATAAAAAAAAATAAAAACGTACAATTTTACTAATATATTTTATCATACATTATATCACTGGAGGCGACCTCATTCAAAAATCTTAATAACGTGACTGCTTCAAAGTCCATCTTGATGGCGAAATAAGTAAAAAAAGTTCTTCAACACAGTGTACTACAAGGTTAGGTATTATTTCCTGTTTTTTTTGACGTGTTTATGTGTATTCTTAGTTTTTAGTCTTTACATTACATTATTTATTCATGTTACTTATGCTTAATAATTATCATCATTTATTATATTTTTTACTAAAATAACTTATAATAATGATAATGAATAATACCGTGTATGATTTTTAATTTATTAAAGTATTCAAAATGTACACTAAATAGTAACAACATTTAAAATGAATTTGATTATATTGAGTTTAATTCATAGAGTAATATACTATACTAATATATTACTCTATGGTTTAATTATAGTAATATGCTGATAAATAGAACTAATGTAATATTATCTTTAAATTTAGCTAATCAAATACTCAAGTCAAACATTAACTTTCATAAAATATTTTATATAAATTTATGTACGTAAATAATAAATATATTTATTATTATATTATGTATGGAAGTTATAATAATGAACACATATTTAAATTCAATTATGTAAAGTATAAAAAAAAAAAAAAAAAAAAATTGCACAGTTTTAAAAATATATACTTGAGGTACAACTGAAAATAGGAGTTATTTTTAAATAAAATAATTATATAATGAAATGGGTCCTTTTTTGATAATTATTATCTACTTATTATGCGACCAAATAACAATTTTAAGATAATAAATATATTTTTAAACATGTATGTTGAGATAGAAAACAATAAAAGTTTAATAATGGTTTTTAATAGATACCAACAATAACATTCAAGGATAAATATCTTCCTTAAAATTTACAATAAAAATTTCAACTAAAAAATTGTTTTTAATATAAGTGTTACTTGGGTAAAGGTTGAAAAATGTGAAAAATAAACGCTCTTACCATAGACTTCTGGCAGTGGATAGGCATATATGCTTATTAGATTATACTTAGAAATAAAAAATTTTTGAAATGTATATGAAAACCATATTTTTATTTATTTAATGGTAATAAAATTTTAGTAATAAATTTTAAAATTTATAAGACTAACATAGAATGAGTTATAAATATTTATAATCACTAATTATTCTTAAAAATTATCTTATTAGTTTGAAAATAAAATAAATAATTATAAAATACTTTTTAATCAAATAGGTAGCCACATTTAAAATGTTATTTTTATTAAAAAAGCACAAAATATTGTTTACTGTTTAATTCTTGTATATTCATGTAATATTATTAATTTAATATCTTAAATATAGTTTAGAAAGCTTCATATGAACACAGAATAAAGAATTAGAAAAGTGTTTTAACAAGAACTTAACTAAAATTGAAAAATATTATTTTACTTTTATATTAAAAAGTAATGAATCACATATTTAAAAGACTTATTATCCTTAGGGTAAAATCTAAGTTATCACAATTTATTATTTTTAATAAACATTAATTAATATGTGTTTTTAACCATGTCCAAAAACCATGAACAAAACCATACAAACGTGATCTGTTTGATGTTATGGCATGCTTTGTGTTCATTAACATTGTTATATATCAGGAAACCATTGGGTGACTGGTTGCTGATGCAGAGTCATCATCAAATGGAAAATCATCAATAATCCAATCTCCTTCATCAGACATTGTGATAGATGTATATACCATATGACGACGTTCAGCAGCAGACATAGAAAAATGACTGATGGACAAATAAAACACATAGGTCAGTGTTAGATACACTTCACCGATATATCAAAAACCATAAAAAAACATCTATAAATCATGCTCTTATAAAAAATAAATAAATAATTTAGTTGAAAACGTAGCAAGCAATTCATTTGTAAATACAAATAAATTAACATTTTATAAACAGAAATAGTAAAACCAAATTATTAAACTATATACTAATTAAAATATTCCAGATATGGGTATCTTTATTTCAAATAAAATTAAAAAAACTTAGTTTATTTATAGAAGAAAAAAATTGAGTATAATATTCTGAAATAATATTATCTTGAGAATAGTTTAATACTTTTTATTTAAATAAATATTCCCATTACTGTACCTAAATAAACTTAAATACAAATAATCAAATAACCATCAAACAAGACATTTATAAAAAAATGTTCTATCCACATGTTTTATAATAATTATAAATAAATTATAGATTGTTGCAGACTCCATTATAATAGAGTTTAAAACTCCACAAAAGCCAAAATATAAATAGGATACCTTAAAATAAGCAATATTAATAATAATAAATAACTAATAAGACTAAATACAATTTATGGTATTCATTATATTTGCAAACATAATATTCATAAAAACCAGGATAAAATAATTTACAAAATTATTAACTGGTAATAATCAGTTAATGATTACCTTATGACCGCTTGTTGATGGTCATTAATTTTATCAGAATCTGATTTTTCAACTTCCATTTGTGTATTTTGGAGGGTGTCGCAGGTCTAATAAAAAATAAAAAAATAAATAAAAATTATATACTGAAATAAACATTTTATTTAAAATAAAATTAATAAAATAATGAATACATAAAGGGTAGTGGCATAATATATTCAACATCAAAATCTCAATTTGTGGTAAATAAAAAACATAAATCAAGGAAAATAATTGTAATATTTAGTCAAATAACAAAATGTCTATTCAATTTAAGCATTATATTTTATTATCTAATAAATTATTTAATGAATACGATAATTAGGCAATCATGAATTTATTAATATTTACTAGTGCCTGTGATTTCAAACGTGTAATTTAAATACACATGTACATGAAGCACGTGTAATTAATATACACGTGAATAAAAAAAAAATTAATTTTCATTATAAATTTTAGTTTGAGTTAACATATTAAATATTTATAATATTAAACAATTATATTTATGTTTGAGTTCGTATAATTTAAATAAATAGAATATTAAAAATAAAACTAAAATTTACAAGAAGTTTATCATTTTTAAAAGGAATGCGTGTTAAATCGTTTGCAAACCGTGGTACCGTAGTACTAACCACGTCTTCTGGAAAATGAAAAATGGTACAGGAGAAAATAATGTAATAGTATAGCTTAACAAAAAAGTTTTAACTGGTATAAATTATATAAAAGTAAAATACAATTTTAGTAAAAGAATTTTTTTTGTAACTTGTATTTCTTTTGTTTTTTCTAACATGTATTTCAATTACACAAACTTAAATCTCAAATATAATTATAATTGAATAAATATGTTAACCCAAATTCAAATTAATATAAAAATAAATTTTTTTAAATACACATGCATTTAAAATTACACGTGTTTCACGTGTAAAGAGACCTCTAATATTTACTAAAAAATAATAACACTTCTGTTTTTTGCTAACCACCAATGTTCTTAATTATTTTTAAATTATATTACATTCTACTGATACGATAACCATTTAAAAACAAATACAGTTAATTAAATCATAAAATATAATTGTAACCCCCAAAGACCAAAAATCTTCTCACAATAATAAAAATGATAATCATAAAAAGGTCATACATTTATGTAGATACTTTACAATAATATTCCAAACAAGACTTTTTCTTCAAATATTATATTGTATTTATAATAAAACTAATTTGTAAAAAAAATTAAAATGTATGGTAAAATCATTATAAGATTTACTACAAATACATATTATTTAAAATCATACATTTTGTTTATTTTAATACATTTTCCTATCAAGCAAAATAAGAAGAAACCTTGGTGTTATAAATTTTTTTTTTGATAGCAATCAGATCCCCAACATTCTATAGCAATTTTACTGTTACTATGGTATGGTGTGAACCAAAGAAATATATTATATGAGCACTAATGAAAAATTCTTAACTTTCCATTCAGCATAAATACAACATTTATGTGATTAAAAAAAAGTTATTTGAACGATTGTATATTATTATAAACATTCAATTAGTTTATAATTAATAACTTGTGTAAATTACAGATATAAGTTTAGGATTCAAATATTTTTTCAGTTGAAAAATATTGTGAACAAGTTTCTCTCTATTGAAATATCAGTTTTAACAACAATATTAACAGGTTTTTTCAATAATAAAATTTTAAAAACAAACTATCGAATCCATTAAAATATATTAAATTGTAAAACTATAATTATCCAGTACCCTTTAATTATAGTTGATTACTCTAAAATATGCTAACCTAATAACTAAGCTAATAAAGTAAAAATAATATTTATGAATGGATAAAGAAAAACTTTCAAAAGTTGTTGAATATAACAAATTAAATAAATATATATATATATATATATATATATATATATATCACAATATAAATTCTTTATTATTCAAAGTCAATAAAGACAAAATGAAAATTTTAATTGTAAGATTGTGTGTATAAAAAATAAATAAAATTATTAATATAAAATATAACAGGTTAAATATCGATCAATATTTTAATGTGTTAAATTATATATTTATTTTATATTTAATTTAGTAAGATAAAGGATTTGTTATTTAATGTAACATTGTTAATAATTCTGAAAATTGATCAATCGAAAAATGTAATAACTGAAGTAATGGTGTTAGAACCGTTAGATTACAAATTAATTTAAATAATTAAATAAAACTCCTTTTTAATAAAAACCATAATTTCAAAAAATCCATTCATAAATAATTAATTCAATTTATAAAACACTGAAAACAATTACATTTAAACATTTTGTTACTTGTTAGCTAAATTATAATAACAATATATATTTATTTATAAATACGGAATGAATTTGTTGAACTACTAACAGCCTGTAATTAACAAATTAATAAAAATAATCATTTATATTTCTACTTATTTCTACAAGGTACAACCAAGAATTAATTGTAATATTTTATTAAACCTAAAACTAAGGTCACACAATTTAAAACATTTATAAACTGTCACAAAAGCTAAAAACATAGCCTTTTTTTTCAATATAACTATAAAAATAAAAGTAGTATATTTGTTTTTGACGTACATACTTTTTTTTAAATATATAGTATATATCATAACAAAAATCATGTTTTACTAAAATAATTATAACAGCACAAAATATTATTATGTTCCTAAATTTCAATTTTAATAAAATATTAAAAATTTAATTAGCATTATAATATACAGTAATTTTTACATTTTTATTGATATTGTTTATTCATCTAAAAATCTAAATATCAGGGTTACAGTAACTCCCAAACTTTAAAAAATATCACCCATAACAGATAACAGCCTATTGTAGAAAAGTATAGTATGATATACTTCTACGCACAATTTAAAAAAAAAAAAAAAAAAAAAAAAACCACAACCTAAAATACAATGAAACAGTAATCACTTTCTCTAATTGTAATTTAAAGACTATACTAATTTTATTAATTACTTCACAGTGATTAAAACGGTTCAACTCACATGCTAAGATAACTCCATAAAAAAAATACCACCCACTTACAAAATTTAATATTTTTATAGGTGAAATATGCATTTCTGAAGCACCACAGAATTGGTTCCTTGATAATTGTCAAAAGCATAATGAATTAATAAATTTATTGGTATCAAACCAAATAGGAAAATAGTTAAATTAATAACAAAAATATAAATTATATGGTAAAAAAATATCATAGCATTTATTTAATTTAAATTAAATGTATAATAAATTATTAAGAGAAATAGTTATGTTATTTCTAGATTATGTAATTCCACAATAATTGATGGTAATAATAATGGTAATAATAATTTATGGTATTTTAAAATATAAATATTTAAAAATGTATACATGTTTACTATTTAATTAGTTATAAAATATATTTAATTAATTATATAATGCTTATTTAATTAAAAAAAATATATTAATATAAATTGTATTTGTTGGTGTTATAATTTATACTTCAAGATATTGATAAAAAAAAAAAGCAAATAAATGAATTTACAAGAAATTTCAAGATATGAGAAAATAAATTTCATACTTTATAAATAAAAATACCATATTTATAATCACAAAAACATCCTAATCAATAAAGCTCTAGACGTCACTGTGATTTTTCCAATTATTAAATAAATATTAAGCTCCAAATAGAATAAATAAATGATAAAATGGAAATTTAAGCTCAATATATGATCAAGAATTTGATTATCAAATAATTTGTGGCACCTGACCACTTATATTTATTATAAAAATAATATAAAATAAATAAATTAATTAAAACTAATTATAATTTATACACCTTGAGATTACAAATGAATGAGTAACAATTAAATTAGAATTAGAATATGTAAAATTTAAAATAAAAATTTGTATTAGTCAATATTTATTTATTATTTATATCTAATATTTGATTAACCATTAATTTATGTTAATGCTACTATACTTAATACAAAATTACAAACAATGAACTAATAATTAATAATGCATTATTTTTAATATCCAATAACTATGGTAATTTGACGAATTATCTAAAAATGAGTTTAAACTATTAATATATACTTCATTAATTTCATTATATTTACTTTCTTGTTGGAAATATATGTTGATATTAGATATCAGTTTATATTAATACCTTTAATTTTATATCAATTTTTAACCTATAATCTGTTGATAAGTACAAAACAGAAGTTTGCGAACATATTAAAACAACTGTTTAATACAGATTTTATTTTTCAATAAATTGATAGAACTAAACTTTTCACATAATTTATATGACTCTTTTGAATAAATATCTTATTTTTCTTATAAATATTTATATTTGATTTAAATTGGTTAAAATATTACTTTTGGTTGTTCTTCATTGATGTCTGACACTTCTAAATGAACTTTTAACTGACACAATTTTTCTAACACAGCAATACCTTAAATATAAAATATTCTCATCTTAGAAGATACAAATTATTGGAATAGATTCAATTTAACTATGGAATTATAGAAGAGCCTTTAAATTCAAAACCAAATATAAGAAAATGTAATTAAGTCATCGAAAATATAGATAACAAAAATTCAAAGGAAAGATTTTTTTTCTAAAATGTATTAATTTATGAGTTATCAAGACTCTAACTGTAAATTCAACTGACAAAATATGTAAAACATATAATATGATAAAGTTTAAAATCTCACCTTCTTCTCTTTTCTTACTATATTTACATTCCCATGCATCAAAAAGCATATTATAATACCTGGGACCATCAAAAAATTCATGATATTTAAAAGATGAAGTAGTTGGAAATACTTTTTGAAATCTAAAATTTAAAAATTATACTTTAAAGACAATATTGTACAATAAAATATAATTTATATAATTTATCAACAAAATACATACGATCCAATTTGAGTAAGTTCATCTTCATATACAATTAGATGTCGAACATCATCTGGTAAAAGATCTTCTAATATGGTGTCTATATACTAAACAAATTTAAAACAAAACTGATTAGTTCTTAATTAAATGTAATTAATAATTTAATACTTCTTCTCTAGATTCAACATTTGTAAAATAATCTTGTTTTTCTCTTTCTTTAGCTGATAAATTGAATGTATATAATCTTTTATCATAACATAGTGGTGAATTGACTCCTAACATCTTAAGTAATGTATTCTAAAATTTTAAGTAGTAACATTTTCATTATTTAATTATAACTTACACTTTTATAAACGACTATAACTTACATGTGTACTAGGTGACATTTTATTTGGTATATGGTAACCAACCATATTCATTAAGTCTTTAACTAATGGCCCTTTGACTGCTAAGTCAAGTGGAGAGGAAGAATGTAGAGAAGGAGATATGTTAACCTAATAAATAAAACAATTAAATAATTCAATCTTCAAAAAGTTAAATTTACTTTACTTCTAATATCCAAGGTTTAAGATATTCATCGAACAAAACATCAATACCAAATAACTCATAAGCATTGTATCTATTGCCAAGATTTGAACGACACATTTGGCTCATAGGCGATTCTCCACTAATTACTGTTTTAACAACTAAATCGGCCAAACTATCCCATAACTTTTTAACATCAATTTCACGCTCTTTTTCCATGTAAGTCCATAATGATCGTAGTGTCCTAAAATAATTATAATTAATAAACAAGCACTACATAGAAAGTAAAGGTTAAAAAATAATTAACATAAATATAATTTATCTCCAAAATATTTACCATTTATGTCCTTGACATGCATCAGCATCTTCATTTTGAGTGTACTGACTACTGAGTCTGTTAATACTGTAGTTAGTCAAATGCATATATCGATCAGATATAGTAGTAAGATCAGATGAGTACTTGACTGAAAATAAAAATAAATATGTGAAAATGCCAAGAACTCAGTGAAAGATATTTAACCTGAAGCAAATCGTACAAGTCCATTGTCATATAAATAAATCCTGAGAGGATTGATTGAAGTAATGAGTATGTATAGTCTTAAATCAAATTTTGTATCATTGATTAAATAAGGATTGTCAATATACCTTTGTACAACTAAAGGTATTTTCTTTGGTATTTGATTCCATTTTGATATCACACGAATTCCAGTTCCTCTAGCAGATGCTGGCTATAGCAAAATTAGGTTTGACAAAAAACATTTGTTAACTAATATAATAAAAAAATTAGTTCAATAAATACCGGTTTAACAATCCATTTATCTTCATCATTTTTCTCCCAGACTTGTCTTAAAATTCTAGCTTCATGAGGTAATATGTATGATGTAGGTATAAAACCAAATTGATCATTACCGTATATTGACATAAGCCTATGCAAATTTTTCCATAATCTATCTTTACGTCCAATTTGAAATGTACCCGGAAAATGATTAAGTTTTTGTTGATCACGAAGAGTTTTAAAACATAATGATTTCATATGTTTACCCCAGGTTCCGACCCAATCATTAGATTCTAAAATCAAAAATATAATTAGGTAATATTTAATATTACATTAAGATTAAAAGGAAATGTAAAGAAAAATATGAAAATCAAGATCACGGAATTGAAGTAACGTTACAAATTTATAAGTTAAAAATTGGAATCACAAATAGAGCATCAACAATAAATGGTATAACACTATAATGATTTTGTAAGAATATTTAACTATGATCAAATTTATCTTTAGTAACATAAGGATAGTATGAGTTATTAATTTAGCTAAACTCACTTCTTACTAATTTAAAACCACTGTTTTGAATGGTACGACGTACAACAATTGGAGTGATGGAACTTAGTTTCCATTTCAGCAGTTTTTGCAAAGGCATTGGAAATGATTCACCTATAATAAAAATGTTATTGTATAAAGATTTTAAAATTAATTTTTTTTTTAATTTACATTCATATTGAAACTTTTTTATAATAAATCTAATTATTAATATTAAATTAAATTACCTTTTACATCATGTGAAGAAAATCGTATGTATGGAGGCATATTTGAAAATAAACTTAATCTTAAGGCTGAATGTTGTTCAGAAATATTTTTTTGCTTGTTATTTCCTATAATTAATTTTATAAGTTGAACATTGCCATGATAAACATTAACACATTTTTTCAAATATTATAATTGGAAATTTTAATTTTAATTATATACCTGAAAACAAATTATCAAAATCTAATTTACTTGATTCATCAGTTGTAAAATCTTGTTCTACATTTTTGTTAAGGTTCACTATTGGATATTTTGATGTTTTTTGAGAATCTATTATAAAAACAATAAATACATTAATATTAATAGATAAATAATAATCTAAGAATTTTAAAAAATCATTTACTTTCAGACGTCAACGGTATTGATGAATTTAATATATGATTATTCCATAACCTAAAATGAAAAAATTTGGTTTTAAAAAATAATACTTAATTATTTTATTTATTTTATTCTCACTTAACAGGGAACAAAGAAGCATTATTTGAAATATCATTTCTCTTTCTAGTTTTAAGAGTCACTTTTTTTATATTTTTATCAGATGATTTTGTTTGTTCCTTTTCAGGTTTATTGTAACTATTAGATAGTAACTCTGTGTTGGAACTTATACAATTATTTATACCAATTTCTTTGTCTTCTATGAGTTCTTTATTAATTATTGGTGTTTCTTTTGCCTTAGAATTATCTTCAATGAGTTTAATAGATTTAAGTGTTTCTTTAGTTTCTAGGGGTATCTGAGTATGTACTTGTACATGGTTAACAAGTGTCTTCTGATTTGGAATGTCCATGAGATCTTTATTAATTAAACTTTGATTATTCAAATGGTTATTTGTATTTAAAGATTGGCCACTTATCTTTTGCATAGATTTTATAGAAATAAGAGGTTTAGGAGGAACCGTTGGTAACATCTGAAAAAATTTAAATTCTAAAAATTGTATCTAAAATTTTTTAAATAATTAATTTGTTTCTTTACTGATATAAAAATAAGTTGAACATACTTTACGTTGACGATGAATGGGAGGTTGCCTCATGTGAACTTCATACTTTTTTATTGTTGGATAGTTAAATTGATCAACATTACTGAATTCCACTTGATCTACATTGTTTTCATTTTCTTCCCATTCTCTTGAATTATTATGATATTGAAAAACCATATTATGCCTATCATTTGGTTCTACTTCATACATAGGTTGTGTTGAATAATCTTTAATTTTATTTGCTACAAATTACATGATTATTTTACTATACATTTATAAACTAATTTAATATTTAATTTAATTTACTAATTTTTAAGTTAAAATTTTAACTAATAATTATAATGTATTAAGTTAAAAAGAAAATTATCATATAAATATATAAAATCAGAATTTATTAAATAAATAAGCTGAATTTATACATTTAATTTGGATAACATGTTATTATTGATTATCTTACCTATTGAATGAGGGGATCTGGATAATTTATTTGAGAAATTTAAATCATCCAAGGTAGAATCAGTATCTAAGATTGGATACGGAGCTAATTTAAGAAGTCTTTCTGAACTATGATCTATCTTTTGATGTAAATTAGCACAAAGTGTTTCAAAGCGATCAACAGGACATTGTCGTTCTTTAATTCCATTTGATGAAAATGCATTATGTTCTGTGACATTATGTGTATCAAGTGCTCGAGACCTCTTTATTCTATTTAAATGGACATTGCATATATGACAAATACAATTTTCTGGAATACTCCCATTATGTTCATGGTTGTTAATCATATCTTTAGTCAATATTGAGTACGACTTATTGTTCATATTTTATTTACTTGTAATGAAACAATAATTGTAGACTAGATTTGACTGGAAAAAAATAATACATTTGCAAAATATAAGTATGTTTATCAATTAAAATAAAATCTTTATTTTTAAATATTAATCTTTTGAAGTAAATATCAATGATATACATAATGTAATGTAAGAATATTTGAAAAATGTAATTAACAAAATTGTTATTATAAATAAATTATTAAGCAATAGATGAAAGGAAAGAAATAAAGATATAATTACAGTAAGATGTATTTTAAATAAATGAGGTCAGTAGTTAGATAGTGGCATGCGTAATTATATTTGGCACAACATTTCAATACTTGACATATACAAGAACTATACCATTTATAGAATGACATTAAAAAGAAGTTATAGTTCAAGTTATTTAAAAGAATTACCTACCAAACAGATTATCTAATAGAATTTTTTTTTTTTAAATATTTTACAAAAATAAATATATAATTACTTATTATTATATTAAAAATTTAAAAGACTTATAATTTAATGTATAATATATTTATTTTCAAATTATTGATTAAATAAGTTAAAAATTTGCTTAATGTTTTTTTTTTTTTTTTACAATATTAACATTAGTTTGAATATTTATGTGGAAACTTCTTAAGCAACACAGATGAAATGTATAAGTTTGACAGTCTGTGTTTACTGAACAGTTCAACTTAGTTAAATTATCTGTAATACCCTATGTATTTCAAGAATATATTTATATATTATAGTATATATATTTATATAATGTATGTAATAATAGACAAATTAAAAAAATAATCCTGAATAATAAATTCTTCAAAATCATTTTTAAAAAACTTTCTACCCAAATACATAAATATTTAATTGTCAATATCATTAGATAAATAATATCTTTAGTAGACTAAAATTTTGCAAGTTTATTAAAGGTAAAAAGTAACAGTTTGATACCATTTTTTATAATTTATAGATGTTTATATGTATTTCTATAATTAATGTTTATAATGGTACAAACCAAACTTAACGAAAGATTCAATGGCCTTAAATAAATTATTTAATATTCAATAGCTTCCAAAAGTATTCTATCTGTAATCTAAAAGACAAATTTAATTTACTGTATTTATATCATATACAATACAATTTCTATAAGTGGATTTAAATATCTATCTACAAATGTTTTCTTATTTTTTATTAACTTTAAATCATGATGAAAAATGAAAATTAACTAAATAAATATATAATATTAAATAATTGAATTATACAGTCCATTTCTTGAAAGAATAATCATTTTTCGCGCATCTCGATTGACGACTTTGGTAATGCCAGGCCTCAATTACCCCTTCCAAGTGTATAATAAGAGACCAAACTTTGGAGCAACATGCGCGAACAACAACGAAAACTGGTTTACGGACTGATTATTCTCTCGTCGGATGGACTATAGCAATTATGTATTGTAAAAATAAATTTATTTTTTCCTTTTTAGTAAATTGATTTATAAACTATATAAATAGGGTTTTTCAATTTTGTACAAAAATATAGTATAAAAGCAGGGTACTAATGTACTACTAAAGACAAAAATAAAAGAATTAGACATCTCTAGAAAATCTATAACAATTTACAAATATTTGTTTTTAAGTTAAATATATTACATTAGTGAAAGACCTTTAGAAAAAGAAATAAACATTAGTTTTCTATTTTACCAAATTAAGAGAATCAAATTTAAATAACAAGGCAATTTCTATAAATTACTCATCAGATAATCACATGACATAAGTAAGATAGTTCTTTTCTTAGTACATCAAATATTAAACTAATACAAAATGAAGTTACTAAATACATGAAAATATGATATTTTTAAAATCTTGTGTATAAAAATTAATCAAAGGAAAAAAACATAGATATTCTATTTCATTTATAATGACAATAAATAAGACATGACAAAAAGCATATTCATTATATTAGAATAGTTAATAGTTAATAAATATTTATTTTCACATAAAACTTAGGGCATTAAATTGAATTTATCTCTTTTTTTATTTAAACTGATAATGAGACATGACTTATATTTAATAGACTGTCAAATACTATAAGTATTAATTTTTGGAAAATTATCTTTTTTATAATATTAACATACTTTTATAGAAGAAATAAAAAAAATGTATATTTATTGATTATATCAACATCTACAGTTATGAATTATAAATGCATGATTAAATTATAGTATAGGTAATTCAATATAATATGACTTTTCCACTATGAGTTACCTATATAAATGTAGTTTGTATTTTTATACTTTTATATATTTTATAAAAAATAATGAATAAGTTCAAAAATGTTTTACTAGAATAAAATAAGTAAAATATCTTGTTCAAGTATATATAAATATAGTAATTAATAAATGCTTGAAAAAATTTAATTTAGGTTCAATAAAATTTTTTTTATATTTTTTTAAAAGAGTAATTTTAACTTCACATAATAATTATAAGTTTAAAAAAATGCAAAGGTTGAAATTATCAGTAGGATACAGATTACTCTGGAACAAATGGTTTGTTAGAACAAAAATATTTAAATATAACTAGAACCAATACTCATAATTGATGTAAAAGCAAAATGATAAAAATAATTAGAATCATAAAACTGTGAGTTATGTTTGAACAAAGAATAAAGTAAATAATGTTTAACTCACCATTGACAGAAATAATTAAAACGGACGAAAACGTCAACAGCAAGATTTGTAGGTGAACCACAGACTACTCTGTGAGATGAGTAGACGCATCTACCCGCCAATCGAGTCATTTGAAATAATGGCGAAGGAACATTACGTAGAAAAATTAAATTAGAAAACCATTAACATGGGCGTAGAATGTAAATGTATATAAAATATTATATTTTAATATTATTATAAAAGTTATTACACTGACGGTAACGATGCTAGCCTATAACGCTATGACGTTCGTGTCGCTTGTAAAAAGAACTCTGTGTTTAAAGAAACGAACAAAACGAAAAATAGTAGAAAAGAAAAAAAATATTGAGCATGATCAGAATACGAGTATATCGTTACAAAATAAAATGTAGGGGTAGTTTTTTGATTAATGTAATAAATGTACAAGTGAAACGTGTATGACCGCGAGTCAGGAGGACTCGACCCTACAGTAAAGTGGAAGCACGTCGTCTGCGTAACTGCATCATGTTCAAACACAGAAAATCCATCCATCCAATATTAACATTATTATTATCATGGAAATAGGAAATGGACGTAATTTTGCGAAAACGGCTGCGCGCAAAAATATATTTCAATAGGTTATCAGCGTGAACATAGATACGACTGCGCAGTACTTATCCTATGGCATACGCAAACAGCACCCGCAACCAGAACGTACGAACAGAACCACGGCGCCGGCGTGCGATATCGCAGCGGCCAAAATGATCGTAATCCCAGTTCAATATGATATGGTTGATAATAATATTGATAAACGAAAATTTGAAAATCTACCAGTTGGTGGCAAGTCTTCTCGTTTTATGCTTCGGTAAAAAAAAAAAAAAATGGCGCTCCTCTAAAAGGCATACCTACGGACAATTTGGAAGATAAATCTTCATGAACCTTTTAGATTTTGAGCAAAGGAAAGAATATTTGTTTAATTGTATTACAATGTATTTTACTGATGAAACGATGGTTAAAGAAATGTTACAAACCACATTTTTTATGAAATTGAGATATTAGTAAAACCATGTACTAGTCGTGTATTTTTATGCGTTGAAAATAAAAACGTCTTACGTTTACGTTTTTTATCAAATAAATAATAATAATCAGTGTTTTTATACTTGACACATAGCAATACATGACAAGTATACAGTTTTATTAATATCTCAATTTCATAAAATATGTAATTGGTGACATTTCTGCAATCATTCAAATGTTTTTTTTTTAAATATTGTATGGTACCTGCATGATCTCCTATCTCCCTTCGAAAAGATGCATTTGAATGAATGTCACTTGAACACTGCTTATAATTCATTTTTTTTTCTTATCATATTTAGATACTTCATGAATTAATAAAATAAAATTATATAAACTATGCAAATTAATATTATATAGGTATTTTTTTAATATAGTATTTTACGTATATTCATAAATAATTTTAATAAAAATAATATGACTGTACAATATAATATTTATTCGTATAGGTACTTAAATTTTTATTTTACTCTGTAGTGTTACGAATTCATGAATAACATAATCAAGCTTAATATTAGCTGTTATATTAGATTCTATGTTCATAATAGCTAAATAATTTAGCCTTTCATCAGAGGTACAAGATCTCAGATATGCTTGAACTCGTTTTAAACACGAGAATGACCGCCCAGTTGAACAATTACTAACATAAGTACATAACAACATTCTGAGATCATCTTTATATTAAACTTTAAGTACTTCGGAGTTCAATTGATGTTATCACTGTTAATTTTAAAAAGAAGTTGTAATTTTTAAATAGATTTTCATCAGTGCCGTAGCTAGAACTAGATAGGTCCCGGTGCAAATTTAATCTGTGAGCCCTTTATATAGGCGCACATTGGGTGTGAATGTAGGGGGTGCTGAAATAATTAATGGTACACAGATCTGTGGGGAGCTTAGCCCCAACAGTCCACACCCCCCTTAATAATATAACAAACTGCATTGCAATAATTTTAAATTTTTACTTATTAAATTTAATACAAATATAATAATTTAAAACTTGAATTAGTTATACTTACATACTTGTATAGACAAATTAATAACTAGGTAATGATAAAGTTGAAATCGTATAAATGTTAATATAATCGCTATTATATTATTTATTTATTTAAACTATTAATCAGCTTTACTGTACATAATGTATTATGTATTCAGAATATTTAAAAATAATTATAATATTATATGAAAACTGGGAGTGCTAATTTAAAGTCTGGGGGTAATATTGTGCTAAGCACTCCCTATGTGTGCTTATGACCCATTATTTTCCATTAATATTTAATTAAAACAATTATAAAAAAAAAAATACAAATCAGTCATCAGTATGTAATCTTTTTTATTAACTTTAAGTATGAATCCCATATTAGAAATTGAATCGTGGGGCCCCGGTGCAATGAACCGCCCGCACCACGGTTTCTACGGCACTGATTTTCATTCCCTTTTTTTATAGTTGTGACCGTAATTGATCAAGAAAAACAAAATATATATCGATTTTAAAATCAGAATATTCAGTTGTTGTTTCTTTAGATGGTCCTTTATCAAAAAATTGTTTTCTTATTTTTGACCGTTTAGTACAGGATTGCAGTTTCTTAATTTTCCTTTTTTCGATCACACTTTGTTAAATTAATCATAATTTTAATTGGAGCGTAAATCAATGATATAGGTATGTGATTAACGATTTATAAAATTCACTCACTACACCCAAATCGATATTAACAGATTGTAATTTCTTGATTGTTAGATTAAATCGATATAATATTTAACTCCAGAATATAGATAGGAGTGGAGTTTCTAAATTATTTAACTTATTGAAAATTCCTCTAACTTCATTTCGTGCAAGTGTTTTCTTAGTATCATATTTTTTTATTAAATTTAATGCATTAATAATTTTAGACCCGTTTATGTTAAGAGATTAGCAAGCGTCATCTCTGGCGGACAATCTTGTTTCGAAAAGTCCTTTGACAGATGCATTTAGAACTTTCTAGCGGCGAGTAGAAGATGTCAAAAATGTGTAGACATTTTGAAATAAATCGGAAAATAAGACAGGATTAGTACAGCAATAAGATGCATTAGTTCCCACCATTGCAGGACAATGAGCAAAGTCTGGTACAAATTTTCTTAAGGGATTGATATTTTTAATTTTTGACTGCAGTGCAGCATAAATTCCTGAAATATTGCTGAAGTTGTCATAGGATTGGCCTCGAAGATAATTAATATTTGAATCATCTTTTTATAATAACGTAATAGAGTACATGTATATGTCATGTCTTCAATTACATGTCCTATTTTGACCTAAAAAACATAGAAAATCTTTTGACAGGTTCCCTTTAATTGTTGACATATCGGATACGAAATGAAAGCTGGTTGCATCAATATAATTAAATTGGACGATACAGATCATCGTATTTTTTAAGAATACAATTTTTTTCCGACTCGAAAATTATTACGAGCTGTGACTTTGATATGTGATGATTAATTTGTAGGTATACTTGCAAACAGTTAAGTTATACGATTGCATTCATATTTTATTTTCTCCAACGGAATTGATCGGATTGAAATTTGTATAACTTTTAATTTTTAATTGATTATAAATATTATAGGATCGTTCGCGCGAAGTTTTTTATTGACTACCCTACATAGAAGTTCCTATAGGTCCGCTTCCACGCTTTGGCACAGCTTTTCGTCTGTGCGGTCCTTATAGCTCACCTCAGTTCCTACTTGTCACCTAAAATCTTTAATAAAATTTGTTTGAATATTTTGATAAAAAACACTTGAGTTTCGCGGAACCCTTAAGCATAGATAATAAAGAAATATTATCTTTTTATATTTTTATTTTCTTTATTATCTATGTCCTTAAGCAATCTACGATGAACCCATAGATAAGTATATATTGAACCCAAGGAGTTCCGTGGAACATAGTTTAAGAAACACTGATCTACATAAACACATCATGAAACCAAAACATTCCTAGTTTCACTTAAACCCGCCATACACGTAACGATCGGTTTGCTGACAAATTTAAGATTACAGATAAATTGATAGGTGTAGGGTTATATTTGTCAACTAATCGACGATTGACAAATCGATGGTTTGGAAGTATCAACCGGTCAATTGATAAACAGGTTGACGCATGTTTAGACACGTGTGTAGAGTAATCTATAAGCCAATGCGACAATCTTGCTATTCTATAATTAAAATTTAGTCAGTTTAGGCGCGTTGATATTGTGTCATCTTAAAGATTAATTAATTAATTACTTTTTTTATACTGTGTATTAATTGTTATAAAATGGCATTCGAGTCGGATAATAAGTTTCTTACTTAGTTTATAGAAATATATGAAAAACATTCAGCTTTGTAGAAGATTAAGTGATCTTAAAAAAAATTATTTTTAGATTCTGAACGGAGTGATGGAATCTATTGGTTTTACAACGATGTGTTTTTTTTTTATTTCTATTTTTTTTTTTTATGTCTGACGACACCTTTTTTTCAATATTTTTAAATGCGATGGGAAAAATCCTAAAAAATTAAGGGAAAAACGGGAGTTTTTACGCAAAACCAGTTTTCGACATAATCAAATTTATTATTTTGCTATTACTCAAAAATTAATCGATGTAAATACTTGAAATTTTCACCAAATGTTTAGATTAGCATTCTCTATATACCGTTAAATTTTTCAAAGTATTTTGACTTTTTTTGAGCTATTTATAGACAATTTAAATTTTCAATTTTTTTAAGTATTTTTTTTTTAAATAACGATTAAATTTTTTTGGCTGCCCAGAAAATCTTGAAAATTTAATACAAGGTTTCTTATAAGTTGTTCCTTAACTGATAAAAAAAAATCTAAAATCGTAAGTCACAATTTTTTTTTATAAGTGCTCAAAGTTCCAACTTATACGAAATATGTAAAAATCACGATAATTTACAAGTTATTTTGTAGATAAAAATTCATACAATTTTTTCTGTTCATACTTAAGGTTCAAAATTTTAACACTAGGTTATCTATAAGCTAATCTTCAAAAATCTTTAAAAAAATTTCTACCGGACTTGGAGGAAAAATTTTTATGACTGTTTGAAATTTAAATATTTACGAAATTGCATAAAATAGCGATTTATTCTCAAACGATTTTAAATATTTGTTATAATTCAAAAAGTATAAGTCGCAGATTTTTGAAATTTCTACCAGCTGTTAAGATTGGCATTTCCTTTATGTCATATTTTTTTCAAAATATTGTATTGATTTTTAAGCCACTTTTAGGCATTTAAAATATTCGATTTTTTTACATTTTATTTTTATAATCGGTGATAAAAAATACCAATGATTTGGCTCGTACAAAATACTTGAAAATTTAATAGAAGATTCCACAGAAGTAGTTCTTAATGTCATTCAAAAATTATTAAAATCCATAGGCACAATTTTTTTTTATAAGTGTTTGAACAGCGAATATTGACATAAAATTACATGTAAAATATAATTTAATGTATAATATTCTAGACTGACAAAGATATCGGTTTTTTTTTTTAAAATGCTCTAACTCAAAAACGAAAAACCGCAACAACTTGAAATTTTACATGGTTAAGTTTTCAAAGTATTTTGACATATTTTGACTTATTGATAGACAATTTAAATTTTCCATTTTACTAAATTTTTCGTTTCAAAATAAAATATACTTATTACAATATTTATAAATAACATTGTATTATATTCTAGACAAACATATTATCTCCGTTCAGAATCGTTTTTCGTATATAATGATACCTATCATTGAATTCAAATTTAACAAATCCATTATAATGACCTATCCTATGAAGAGTCGCACTTCACCTCCAAGTGTACAGCAGAGCGAGGCCCATCCGGTTCTTTTTTTTCAATTTTAACTTTAAAAATTAATAAATCAACAACAGGATAAAGGATAGTTATTATATTTAACGTCGAACGTAATCACAAAATGTACAGTCTACTACAAACTGAATATTACCAAATACCAAACTTGGCATTCGTCCTATAGACGTTGATAAACAAGTCGACAATTTGTACTTCAATAAACCGACAAACCGATCGTAACGTATATAGCTCGCTTTAAATTCAATAAAAATTTTGGATAATAATAGATATCTAAAGATTTTTCACACATAAGAAATGCATTTTTATCATTTTTCTTAATATAAAATAAAACCTTTATGTTTTATAAGTTTCGGTCTAGTATAAATAAACATTTTATTAAAATGTTGATGCACTTACAGTGGCGTATTTCTCGGAGGGTGTCCAACATTTATTAAAATTATTTATTGATTGAAAAAACTTACTTTTTAACAAATTACTATGTTAAAAATTGACAAAAAGTTTTACATTTGGAACTCATGTAAATGGTATAATAAAAAAGCTGTAGGTTATTACTTAATACTGATTACTAATATTTATTTAAATAATTATCCTCTTATATTAACATTAACAGTTTTTAAACTAAATTAAATCTATAAAAAAAATCAGTAGATACAGCACGACGGTCGACGAAAAATGGACAAATAATACCATATAAGTATAATAGTATTATCATTTATTATAAATATTAGTATTTATAATTCATAGTATTATTAATAATGTAATGTATAATTCTCTAAACTGATAAACTGTAAACTAGATTTAAAAATAAACTACATACGTTCACAATATTTTTGATGCAGTCTACGGGTATTTGTATTAAGGCGCGTACACACTATGTAACAAAACGGCGAACATGAGTTCGCGAACAGTGTTCTTGTGTAACAAATCGGCGTATTTGAATCATACTTCTGTAACAAACCGGCGATCCACCAATTGTCGGTGTTTTGGCGAAACATCAAAGGCTGTTACGCGATCACGTTACAATATGTTTGGACGCTCTGACGAACATAGCCGTGTAACATTATACATTTATCACATATGAATTATGAACCTTCAGAGAGGATCTACCTACTTATTCATTTTAGATTTGTAGTTCACTTTAATAATTCATTATTAAGAAGATGCCACACATAGGCCCTACAAGGGCGGCTCTAGGAAGGTGCTAGGGTTCTTGAAATATATTTATTTAAAAATCAAGGGGACAGTTTTTAATTTGAAATACAGTTTAAATTATTGTTGTTGTTTAATTATGTGGCACACTACTGAGTATGAGTAAATCGACACTGAAGTTTATTTCAATAATAAATGGAAAAATGGAAATGTTACATGTTACAGGTTACAGACTATTGTTACAGTTGTTCTGTTGTAACAGTTCGTCAAATTGTTACGCGTTGCATGTTCGCCGTTTTGTTACATAGTGTGTACGCGCCTTTATAGTAATGACATCGTAATTCAAATAATTTCTGGATAACCCGATAAACTTTAGATAAATCTCTTGTCGATCTAAGCATAATAATTTCAGTTTTGCCGTTTATATACAAATATCATTTATTTTCAATAAAATAAAAATAGTATACTATAAAATTAATGATGAAACACCAATGTCCAATATATTAGGATTTTCTTTTTAAGTAGGGGGATGTTCAGACATAGAAGATACCCCACCCCCAAATACGCCACTATGTACTTATAACAAATAAAAAACTAGCACACTTGCACAGAAGTCAGCTTATCACTAATCAGCAATCATATTTTTAAATAAAAACCTGCTGGAATAGCATAAAAAATAACAATAACACTGAAAAATTAAACGTAATAAAATCACAAATAAAACAGGTAAATTTAGTAATTAAAATGTTTACATAAACAACCAATATAAAATTGTTTTAGTAACAGACCCAGTCATTGACATGTTGGGTATCAAAAATAAATATCTTCAAATCAATTAAATTGGCAAATATCAGTATAAATAAATTTATATTAGCATTTCTTGTATAAACTATATATGACACAGATTAAAATACTTTTTTATATAATAAATAATACTCTTTTATTTAGAAAAAATACAAATATATTTTTAAGACTAGAAAACAAAATTAACGAAAACTTAATTATTAACAAACCTAACATATTTCTTTTAACTAAAAAAGTATGTAGAGTATAAAACATTATCAAGTTTAAAATCTCCTTTTTTTGGTAACTGTTTAAAAATATTAAGTAGATCTTGATTATCATCTGTAAAATTACTATAAAAAACAAAAATTACATTTTTGTACTACAGATCAGTGGCGTAGCTAGAAAAATATTTTTGGGGTTTTAAATTGTCAATTCTCACCTACATAAGTACCAACTTTTTAATTTTAATAAGTCAATTAAACAAAAGTTAAAATATAAAATATGTTATTATTTAGCTTATTTAGCTTATATTAACTGTGAAAATTGTTTAATAATGACATTATATCTTAAAATGATTGTGTATTAAACAAAATAAGAGACATTTCGAGAGGGGGGGGGGTTATAACACGTTAATCCCCCTGGCTACACCACTTTCGTAGATTATATCGATACTTACTAACTAGGAAGTTTATATTTTTCAACCATGAAATTAGATAGATTTTCTAATATTGGTTCATTATGTAATGCTAAAAATTGCTCTCTACAAATCTAAAAACCAATGAATTTTATTTTAATATAATTTTTAATAAGATTTGATGTTGATGCAATTTACTTTTCCCATAATTTCAACAGAATTAGGATGTGTCCAAAAACAGTCATGTACAGACACATATGTAATTCCTGCTCGTTCACAGTGCAGAGATGTTAACATCATATGACTAGAATCTAATGAATGAATAAAATTTGGAGGAAAAGCATTCTTTTGCTTCATTACATTAGGTCGACTGGAAAATCAAACAATTATCAAATATTTTATTATTGTTTAATGTTAATAATAAAAATAAAAATATATTTTAGAACTGAATAAAATTTAGGGGGTTATTTTATGAACATACATAAATGTAGGTCCTTATTATTACCATTACATGGGGAGGATCCCATAAATAGTATTGAGACTTATATAATAAACAACAGTAGTACAATTGCAAGGCTGTGGGAAAACACAAATACAAGTACACGATGGTCTATCATCATTAAATATAAAGACAAGTAAAAATTGTCTAATAATAATAATATGCAATTAAAAATCACCCAATGGAATATAAAACTTATGAAAAGTAGTTATTCAAAGGGTAATATTAGCAAGACCAATAACTAAAGTAATACATTTAGAAAAGCATGTGTTTTAGCGGACCAGCGTTTTAAAAATAAAATGTATAATATGAAATATTACTTATCACATAACTTAGATTATGTACAGGTCAAGTGTATTAATCATTTAGAAGGCCCATAGTATTATACAAGAAACGGGTGGGGGGGGGGGAAAACATTAAATAAAAATTATAATAATCATTACAAGTTTTTACTTTTAATAATAATATGGATATCGTACTTCATTGTCATAGTTGAAAATTACTATTTATTATTTTTTTTTTTGAAAATAATTAAAACCACTTTTTCAAAGAAATAAAATGATATAAATTATCAGAAATATAGAATAGTTAAATAAATTTTAAAAATGAATATGAAGACACGTGTTCGGTTTGTGCCTATAATACTATACCAAAACTAGACCTGTTTACACCAGTAGAGTTGTGGTAGAGTACAGTAAAAAAGATGATGGGGGTAAAAGCAAGTAGAGTGTACTTTACCACAATGGTAAAGTACTCTGCATACAGATTTCTATCTTTATTACTCTACCTATACTATTTCTAAGTGTTTACATTATACTAGAAAAGGTAGAGTACTAACTCTACCGTCGTACTATACCAAATACTCTATCAATATTAACCCAGCTTTATAACTTGATTGTAGTGAGCACCTTTATGTCAGGTTGTTTTATAAATTAAATGATTGGACTTAGAATTATTTAACAATTATTGCATTTAACTTAAAATATTTTGTAAAAAACAGATAGTAAATTTAAAATTGAGGTATTGTTTTAACACCTTCCATTCATTATTCAACACAACAACTGTTGAACTAATGCAATGCAATAGTTGATACAGCAGGCTGTATAGATAAAAATCTACTTCAAGACTATTACAGATATTAAGCAACATCCTTACTCGTACATATCCAAAATAAAATGTTCGCCCATTTTAAAGTTAGCATTCTTGATGTAGTCATGACATTTATTTCTACGATTGTAAGGTTGAACTACAGGTAATCCTAATGGAGTTGTCCACTCTACACTTTGACCACATGACTGTGATATTACACGAGCACAATCAGTAAACCAGTCCTAAAAAATTTGAAATAATTAAACCTATAAATCATAATCAATTTTACTATTATCAAACAATAAATATTTTAAATATTTATACTTAAATAATAATTTTTAAGAATAATTATTACAAATGCATATATATAATACTTGAATTTCTTTTGTAGATGTAAACATTTCTCTTAAGCTTTCAAATGTTTTTGATACTAAATACGTAGATGCTGACCAAACTTTATCCTTAGGAAATGAATCAATATCTTATAAAAAAAATATACACCATTAAAATGGAAATTTAAAGCAAAATAATTAATTTTTTAAAATACCTTTTAATTGTTTTGCTATTTGTAAGCGAGCACCAAATCTAGTTACACCATAAACAGTTGTCATCACAGTTTGTTTTATAACTTTTCGTCTCACAAAACCATCTAAATATTTTGCTATTGTAACATCATTTTCAGCATCTTTTGAACGTTCTCGTTCAACCTATAAAAAAACAAATTAAGTAATATTTACTTTAGACTTTGTATAATTTCAATGTTTTACCATAGCAGCAACACAACTATATACATCTTGTGGTATTTCAGAAGGAGTTAAGTTAACACTCACAGCTCCAGCATAATCTTTACCTAAGGCTGCATAATGCTGCAAGCCATTACAAGATCCATCTTGATGAACAGGAAAATGAGATATAAAATGTTCTGGGTTTTTTGATTGCAACGCTTGTGATATTTCAATACAGCATGCCAACGTTTGCCATGGATTTTCAGACTCAGCCCACCACATTTTACCCTAAATAAATCATGCACTTAAATAAAATGAAATTAATAATAGTACTATTTTTAATAAAATTTACTCCTAAAGGATTATTGGCAGAATCTAATATGTCTGGAAGTATCTCTTCAGCATAATGAAGTCTCTCTTCAATAGAGTTTCGTTTTTTCAATCCAGTTAAGTTTACGCAATGTATCTAAAAATGAAGCATTTTATTATATTTACAGTATATTTTTTTAGTAATACAATTATAAAACTATATTTCGAAACTTACTTTAAGCCAGTTAAGACCATTAGATCCAAGTGGTTCTCCTTTGGCAAAACATAATAATGATCTTGCCATATCTGAACCTAAGTGATTCAAGTGAGGAGGACATGGGTATACTCTACCACGAAAATCCATATTATGTGGCAACCAGAAGATTTTACCACAAAACTAAATATTTTTTTTTAATTATTAAAAAATTAATTAAAAAAAAAAAATTGAAACATACATGATTTGCTAATGAAAGTCGATACAAAGCATCACACCATAAACTAAACATCTCAGCTTTTTGTCTTTTTAAAATAGCTCGTTCTTTAAACAATTTAGAACGTTCATCTTTACTCATGCTCATTAATATAGGTTGTGGTGATGGAAAGGCAGATACTGGTTTTGGAATATCTAATTTTGATGAACCACCTGAACGAAATACTTGAAGAACTACATTCAAAACCTATTAAAATTACAATAAACTTATTATTTTTCTTAAAAATATTTTTTTAATATAATTTATATAATTATTTAGAATTTATAAAAAAAATTACAGGTCTATTAATAGTCCATGGTATTGAGGCCAACTGATTTAATGCATCAAAGGCTGGATAAAGTTTCTGTTTTGGTGTTTCTTCTAGTCTATACCACTGCAAAATAGCTTGTTGAGGTAATCTAAATATATTTTTATAATTTTAATAACATTAATCTTGTTACTTTTAAGTTAATATTAATTTACCTAATTAGATCTGCTTTTGCAGCTATATACCCTCCAGAATGTATTGATGACCAAGGGACTGGTGGACTTAACATAGGAATCATAGTGACATCGAATATTAACTCACTGGGTTCTGACGCCTGATAAAGTTTTGATAATATAGGATGAGGTTTAATTTCTTGTTTTACATGTTGACATTGTCCACGAAAAACTGTATAAAATGCTGGTAATAAGTGCCTATGAATTAAACAAATATTTATTTTAAAAACTAATTATATAATTATATAAACTTATTTTGATTTACTCCTCTTTTATATTGTCTTTTAAGATATTAACATCAATTTTTATATCTTTGATAATAATATTGTACAAAAATTTGCCCACACTGTTTAATACAGTTGAAGGCCAATATTTATCATCAAGTTCCTGAAAGTAATAAAAAACCAAAATATTATAATTTATAAACTGTATTAATATCTACAAAAAATTGAATAGAAAAAAATAATTTATACAATATTTAACTTAACAGGAATATACAATTTAAGTACTATGTTAATAGAGAAAATATATTAAAAAACACAATTTTTTTTTTTTAAACAGTAATAAACTTAGTTCAGACTTAATATTAAGGAATTATGGTATTGTGTTGAAATTTTGAAGTAAATAATTTATTTAAACCAGGCTCAATATATTGTACCAAAAATACTGAATGAAGGAATAAGAAAAATGTATTATATATAAATATAAAGTAATAATTTTAAGGAAAATAAATAGGTGAAATTAAACATCAAAATTCTATGCTGAAATTGCTGTGCAGTATTCTCTTATTATTATCTTATATTCTCTATTACAGCACTTGTGATGGCCAGTGTTGGGCAAAATTTTATCTAGATAATTTTTCGAATAAATATATATTCAAATGATTTTTTACAGTTATTCAAATAAATTTTGACTATGGTTATTCGAAAATAATTTTTTTTTATAATTATAAGAATAAAAGTTTATTCGAATAATTTTCAACTATGATTAGTCGAATAAGAAATTATTGCCGCATGATACACTACAATATTGGCATGTTATCCTATTATCGTATATATTATTTTAGATACTTAAGTATGTTGTTAATATACTTGTTAATATTTGAATTATAATTATAATTACTTACTATTATAAGACTTCATTATTAAAATTCAAAATTTCTTATAATTATTTATTACTATTTATGATTGTTGTAATTGTTATGAAATATTATTCATATTATAATATTATTAAATTATTATTAAAATATAATTATAAATACATATCTAATTTTTAACTTTCTTCTATTGATAAATATTTGTTTTATTTAAAATATTTTTACATTTTTTTGAATAATAAAATAAATAACAATTATGTAACTTAAAATACAATGCCAACTATTGTTTATAATATATAACTGTTTTTATTTACTAAACATATGTTTACCAAAATAAAATAAACAAAAATTATTCAAATTTCTATGTTTAAGATTTAGTTGAATAATTTTTTAATCAAATAATCATAATTGAATATTATTTGAATAAATTACAAAAAAATCATTTGAATAATAATTTATTCAAATTAAATGTTATCAAAATAATCATCTAGATAAAATTGCATTCAAATGATGCCCAACCCTGGTGATGGCCAACAGTCATTTAGCACAGAACAAGGATCACCAGCAATATCCTTATTGATAATAAAAATTAATTTTCCTATAAAAGCCAAGACATATATTTAAATATATGTAATATAGATTACTATTATAAATCAATTCATCGAACTGTAATTGGATAAAAATTGATTTATCTACACTTTAATAAAAACTTAATTTTAAATGAAATATAAGTATTAAAAAATAACTTACAATATCTGCACCTATATTTTTGTATTTGTATACTAATTTTTGCCATTGTTGTCTTGTATTTTGACCATCTTCATTTTCATTGTTCAAATACCATGAACAATAATCACTATAAATTGTTCTAATTTTTTCAAGAACTTTGGTATTTTTTTTGTACTTAATTTGATATCTGAAATACATTTTAAATATAATCATAACACTACATAAAAAGTATTAAAATATATTTATATTATGTAAATAAACCAGTATTAAAATATACCTTAATCTAACTTGATTAGCCAAATTTCTATAAAGTAAATTTACTGTTGGACTAAATGTTTCAGACCCTTCAGCCAGCTTACGTACTTCTTGTATGATTATATCAACATATTGATCTGTACTTAAAACTCTTAAATAAGGATATATATTTACATTACGATAAGATTTTAAACAGTTATGTTGAGCACGTATGCTTTCTAATTCTCTATTAATAGCATTACGTATAGCTTCCTTCCAATTTTCTTGCAAAACTTCTAATTTTTTTCTCTATAAAATATTAAATTATACTTAAATAAATTCAAATTTGAAAATTAATCTCGATTTTAATAACAATTTTTTATCTGGAATAATTTAACAGAAACAATAATTTTACTTAATAATAACAATAATTAATAATGAATTTAAAATAATCAACATATATCACAGATTAATATTCCATAATATTTATCATACTCATATATTATAAATACAGAGATATTTCAAACTTTTTTTCCCTTTAAATATACTTAAACCCCTTATAACTACTATAACATTAAATAGCATTTTACTTTTAATAACTTTTTTAAAACTTATGTCAGTTTTTAAAACAAAATTCAATGTCTCGAATTTGCTTCTGTTCCATTTAAGATTTGACACAACTAAAGTTTACTATATTTCATATTTTAACAATTTTAATTCTTACATAATCCAATACTTTTTGAGATGGCTCAGAATAATTATCAACGGACTTTACTTTTACTATAGAAGCCATTTCCATTTCTAATTGTTTACGAGCTAATTCATTAATTTTCTTTTCATTTAATAGACCATCAGCAGGACATTTATATGTCGACTACAAATTAAATCATACATTAAAATTCAAAGTGTATTAAAATAAAACAAAAGTAATAATTATTTTACTTTTTGTGTATTTAAGTGATCCAATAGAGGACAAGAATAATAAATATTTTCCATTGTAATATTGGGTTTAAATAAAGGATCCAACATTTGCACAGCTTTTAATACTTGTTCTCGTTGATTACCAACAAAAATACATTTTTCAAATAACTCATTAAACGAAAACCCCTATAAAATTAGAAATAATTAATTTATAAATGTATCATTTTAATATTTAATTAATAGTACTTACATCAGAAAAAAACTGTTTAGATACTTCTTGTAAGATATCAATTTGACACATTTCTTTTTTATTAACTAAACATTCAAATTTAGCTGCATATGCTTGAATATTTGGTTTTGTTTGTGAGAGTTCTAGTAGTGACCAAATTTCCTTTAATTTTTCATAATTACCCTGCAGATATAAAAATTAAATAATTAATTAAATTATTTTTATTATTTTATTTTATAAATAAAATAACTAGAAGCAACTACCTATTTCTTATTAAAATTAAATTTAATGAAAAAAAAAACAAAAAAAAAAAAACCATAACATTCTTAGTTATTTGAAACAAATATACAGTTAAAAATAATTACCTTGCTTGCAAAACCATGCATCAAACATGTAAAAATACGAATATCAGTTATTTTTAAAGGCACTTTATTTGAAACACTTTTGTAGCAATAATGGTTCAAGGTAGCCAGCCCTCTATTTAAAAAACCACAGCATACCTAAAACATTGTATTTCATGAAGAAAAAAAATTAAAAATGTAATAACTGATAAACTTACACATAAATCAATATATGCTAGAAGTGTTTGATTAAGACTTTTTTCACGACCCTTAATATTTAACTGTTTTGTCATTTCTTTTAACTCCTGTTTATTTTTTTCAACAATTTTCCGATTTTCATCTCTTTTAGATCTTAAAATATAATAATTATATTAACAAAAAATTTTAAATATTTTTTTTATGCACTTACAATTTTTTTTTATTTTTACATAATTTATTAACTTTATAAATTTCAGAAATTTCCATTTCTTTTCCTTGATTAGAATCAAATTTATTTTCAATATCATTTTCAGTCATAGCTATAGTTTGTAGTAAATCGGCATCTTTAAGCAAATTAATTTGATCTTCATTTGTTTCATCTATATGTTCTAATAGTTCTTCTTTTAGATAAATATCATCATTATTACAGTTGATTGTTTTAATTTTAACATAATAATTATCATCTTTTTTTGCTGTGTTTGGAAACATAGCTTGTGGTTTTTTATAAGAAACCATATTTTGTACTTGATTAGGTTTTAAATGTTTTAGTTTTACTTTAGATTGATTTGTATTACCATTAGTAACTAGAAATAAAATAAATTTTAGGAATAATTATTTCATATAAATTCACAAAATTATTAATTTGATATACATTTATCAACAAAATACAGTATAATATCTACTTAAGATAGTAAAAATATAGTTTAACATATATTGAAAACTCAGTAAGGTATATAATAACTCACAGTTCATAATTCATATCAGTAATTAAAGATATAAATAAAGAATTCAACAGAAGTAACATATAATATGTATATATAAATTATTATAAATACTTGAACTAATAATATTTTAGCTTCACTGAAATTACTTATGAATAATTTATAGTTAATATCATACCTTTTAAATTATATTTTTAACTAAAACACCTACCTATGGGATTGAATTACAAATACTACTTGTAATATAATTATAAGTACAACAGTAATAGAGTATGTCAGTACTAATTATTTGTTACTTTCAAATAGATTTATATAATTACAAACCTTGAACTACTTCTGCAAATTGTTTGATGTTTCTTTTGAATTCTTTAGTTTTGGTGGAACCTTTAAGCCTTGCTTTAATTTGTATATTTTCTGAAGTATAAGAACAAAAATGGAAAAATTAGAGAAAATTATAAAAACAAACTACAAGAATTACAAATAATACAAACTGAAAATGTCATTCCAGCTAAAACTTACTAGGTATATTGGAATAATTTACAATTTTCAATAAACGAGACCTAGTATTAGTAATTATTTGGGGATAATTATTATTTATTTGATATCCAAACCTTAATAACCTGTACATGATTACAATAAAAAAGTTACGAATATTACATATTAATTAATATGATTATTGTAATATTTGATGGTAAAAATCCTTTGGTGAAAAAATAAATAATACAAACTCCTTCGATTTTATTTGAAAATGTTCGCATGTGTTTTAATCTGATAAGAAACTGAGGTTAGGTTGAACTATTGTAAACATAACTACTGATTAAATATATGACTATACTATACAGACATAACTAAGGTAAATGTAAGTGTAAATGTCTGTATTAATTTTTTTAATTTAATATATATTTTACTTTATACTGAATAGTGACCATAATCGCAAAAAAGAAAAAAACTGATGGAGTAGTATACTTATTTAAGCTTCACCCCCTAGAATTGCTAAATCCCTCCTAAAAAAACTAATGATTTCATGATATTTTGTTGTGACTTCTAGTGCAATATAAACTTTAGTCCTCTAAATGATATGATTATATTCTTACACTGTTTAAGTCAAGAAAATAGTATACCAATACAATATTTATTAATTTAATCTTTCACCATTTTTTAGAATACTTTTTCTCTGCCACTTAAGTATAATTTTTTTATAGATATAATTAAATTCCTCAAAAAAATGAATGTGTTCAATCAAATTTTAATTTGGTTTGATATATAGCCTTTTTTTCTAAGCATTTTTCTACCGATAAAATCAAATTTTAAAGGTAAAAATATTAATCTATAACACACCATATAGAGAATTCAATTTTTTTATTTAATGATCTTGTAAAAATGAATTAGTCAAGTATTTGAAATTCCAAATAAGAACTAATTCATACAGATATTTATGAAATAAAATTTAATTTTACATGCCTATAACAATAAATTATTGCTATAATTATAGAGTATTTATATAATATAGTGTTTACTCACTAGTAATTTAAGTAATATTCGAATATAAAGTTAATTTGCCTTGAATTCAGGGCCGAATTAAGCCATTCATAAGCCCTAAATACTGGAAAAAATTGAATTTCATAATATAGACTATTTTGAATACTATTTTTTGTATATATTTTTTAACTTTGTTTATTATGTATTATATAAGTTATTATTTACTTGTAAATACTAATTATTCATAAATTTATAATTTATTAAACATTCCTATTGCAAAAATAATTGGCTAACGTTAAACTATGTGAACCATGTTAATGATATGAACTATTTCTGTGTAAGTATATTTTTTTATACATTACATATAACTTAATTTTATTTAACACGCTATATTTATTTTAACATATTTAAAATAACATATAAGTCAATAGTTTTTTAAATTAATACAGTGTTAGAAATTTACAATTGTAACATATATTGTATAATTTGATAGGTTCTCTTAGATATTTCAGTATAAAAGAATAATTAATGTTTTCTTATTATCATTCATTTTTATGATACTCTCTCATAGATATTAAATATATTATTAATATTATTAGTTTAATATCAATGTACTCTCTAAATTATGTACGTTCCGCTAGCAATATTTGATAAGAAAAACCAGGGGCTGCTAAAAATCTATTGCTGATGTCAATTTGTACGCAACGTTGCCTACCCTAAATCCTTAAAAACATCTTTGAGTACTCTATGAAAAGTGTATTGATGATCTTAATTTTGCACAATGAGTTGCCTATCCTCAAATATCTATTGCTAATATTTATTATATTTTGTTTACCCAGTTCCCGATCAATGTCACATAAATGAAAAAAGTTATCCATTGTGTATTTTCAATATGTTAATCTTAGTCGCCACGGATGTGGTCTTTATAGGATTTTGTTACTATACGTCATTTCACTATCATGCATTATTAATACTACTTAATTACGAGACGACAGTTTAATAATATCTGAATTTTATGTAGGTAATTGTTCAGTTAAACAAATAATTAAATTTAAGGGAACTTTTCATTTCATTATTAATATAAGTTTATAGTCCTATGAAAAAAGTAGAAAGTTTTTAAATGAAATTATTTATTCAAAATTAACATACCTGTGTAATTTATAGATTCATCTCAAGATTCTGAAATAAATAATAATACTTTTATAATATAAAATAATTGTTTTCATTGACGGGGGCCCCTGAAGGTCTTAATCCGGGCTTGGACAAAACATGTGTACGTATGGGTCTAGTACGTTTCGCCGCCGAACTATTCACCGCAATCATTTCGCCGCGACCGTTTCGCCGCCGTTCATTTCGCCGACGGATTATTCGCCGCCGGACCATTTATCGCGATCGTTTCCCGTTATCATATTTTTTTTCTTGTATAACGTCAATAAAATAAATTTGGTTGGCCATAAAATTTTGAAATTTTGATACAATGTTTTTCATACATGGTTTTTACTTGTGTGAAAAAAATTTCAAAAATCGGCAGTCACAATTTTTAAAAATAAGCGTTCGAATTTTAAATGTTGATAAAAATCACGAAATCTGGCCATTTTTGGTGGTTAAAAGTTGATAAATATCAATTGTATGCTTAAGTCTTGAAAATATAATATAATGTACTAGAGAAGTTGCTCTTTTCAGCGAACTAAAAAAGTTAACCGGAGGAAGGGAAAAAATGTTATAGCGTTAGAAAGTTATACTTTAAAGAAATCTAGTGTTACCACGATAAAATCCAAAAGCGTTAAAAATTTACACTACTTCTAGAGAAAATCCATATAAATATTTAGTGGACATTTCAAGTTCCTTACGATTATTACTTTTTGAATTACATATAAAATTAAAAATCGGTGTCAGCAGTCAGTAAATATTGCCGTTTTTTACAATTTTCATTACTTTTCCACAATTATTGAGAAAACTGTTAAGTAATTCAAAAAGTAACATCACATCACCATCTATTGTCTCCTCATTCCTTCAACTTCTTGGTCTCTTTGTCCAAAATCATACTCAATATACTCAGTTTTATTTCTACTAATTCTCAATCCCTTTTCTTCGAGGGCTAACCTCCACTCATTTACCCTATAATTGACAACTATAATTGACCAGGTTTTCTCCTACCAGAACTATATCATCCGCAAATATCATACACCATGGTATCTCACCCTGTATCTCCTTTGAAACCTCATCCATTACCACTGAGAACAAGTAGGGGCTTAGAGCTGACCCCTGGTGCACACCTTCTCCTATACTGAAACCTTCTGATACTCCACACCGACTCTTGACACTAGTACTCGACCCTTCATACATATCCTGGATCAAATTAACATACATTTTTGGGATATTTTTCCTCATTAATGCCCACCTTAAAACTTCCCTTGGCACTCTGTCATAAGCCTTTTCTAAATCTATAAACACCATGCATAGTTTATTATTCTTTTCTCTGTACTTCTCTACTAATTGCCTAACACAAAATAATGGCTCCATTGTCGATTTTCCTGGCATAAAACCAAACTGGTTTTCTGATATCGACGTCTCACTTCTTATCCTCTTCTCTATAATCTTATCCCAGATCTTCATACTATGACTCATGAGCTTTATTTCTTTATAGTTCCCACATTCTTGTATGTCTCCTTTTCCTTTAAATATTGGTGCAATAAAACTCTTTCTCCAATCTTCTGGCATTTTTCCCTCTATCAGTACCTTATTAAAAAGATTTTTCAAAGATTTATCGAAAACTGGTTTTGCGTAAAAACTCCGGGTTTTCCCTTATTTTTTTAGGGTTTTTCCCGTCGCATTTAAAAAACATTGAACATTTTTTACTTTTGACACCTCAAAGTACCAACTAGATTCACTTTCCTTTTTACACGGAGTTCGACGAAGTGTTTTTGTTGGGATATCAGTAGTTTTTTATAACGTATTTTTATGTACTGGCATGTAATATGTAATTTTTTATGTTTTTATTCATTTATTTTATTATTATGTTTGTATTGCATTTTTTCTAAATAATTTCTCCTTTTTCGTAATTTCTGTTAATATGTTTTAGAAACCATTTTAGAAATAAAGAATCACGAATTATAATATAAATAAATAATATAGTATTGCCTACTACAACTACAACAAACGAAACAACAAACAAAACGTGATTTTTCTACCGGCGCGACGGCGGATATATGTCGATGTACATCGAACGTCGCCAGAAACATGAACTCGATAACAGAAATTACGATACGATAAGCGAAGACGCAAGCAACGGCGGGAACCGCAAGTCGCAACCGTTACCCAGTGTACCCACCGCGACGTAAACGTATACGGAATGTTAAACTAACATAAACAATATTACAACTCATATGCATAAAAACAACTATACTGATATTAGCGTTACGTTTCCTCTAGAACTTGCAAATCTAGAGCAATCACCAACTAAAAACTCGACAGAAGGCACACCCAATTTAAACATAACACCAAACGACTTAAACATAAAAGAGGAACAACTAAAAAGAGAGAAAAGAATTAAAGAACTCGAAAACCATTTATTAATTAGTCCACCTCAAATAGTGACTAGGAGTAAAGGCCCGATAGAAGCTCTATTTTTAAAAACACCTAAACGACAAAATAAAATGACTAGCCCAACAGTCAGACCAGAAATACCTACTACTATGGCAGTAGACAAAGCTTTTAAATTTATTCCTTATTGTTCAGGAGAGGGAAACATAACCCAATTTATAAACGCTTGTGATATCGCCATAAATTCAGTAGATATAATTAATGTACCCTTACTTATACGTTACATATTAACTAAACTCAAGGGAAAACCAGCCGAATGTTTAAAATATAAAGACACCAGTAAATGGATATACATAAAAAAACATCTAGAAGAAGCATATGCTTCTCATTATTCATCATCCGCGTTACAATTACAAATAAATTCAATTAAAATGAACGAAAACGAAAACGTTAAGTCATACACAGATAGGCTAGAAAAATTATATTATCAACTCGCAAATTTATACACAACTGGGAAAAACGATAACGATGCAAAAGCAATAACACAACAATTAACTGAGCAAACTCTAGCATTATACATAAAGGGATTTATTAAACCAATTAGAACCACGTTACGTAATAGAGACCCAAAAACACTTGAACAAGCAAAAGCTATTGCTTTACAAGAAGAGCTCGATTTAGCAGAAGACATAGATAGAGATAACCTTATTACTAATTTAACACAAAAAAGCAAAGATAACTTAAATATACCTATCATTAATCAAAACTATTACAGTCAACTCGCACAACAACTAAATCATAATCAAAGAAACTTTAATCCAGGACTTAATAATAATTTTAATAATCGCGAATTTATTCCAAGAAATACGCAACAGCAACAATTTAATTACCATAATAAAAATAATCAATCACAAAATTCAAAAAATAATAGAAATTATAATGACTCACAACAAAAATATAAAATAAATTATAATAATAACACACCAAACCAAAATTATAATAATCCTAACAATAATAATAATAACAATAATCGAAACAATTATAATTACATTAATCAACCACCTCAACGCAATGAATTGAATAATAATAATCCTAATAATAATAATAGACTTCCCATACGAAGCGCTAATAACGGAATAATAATGTGTTCTTTTTGTGGCAAACAAGGTCATTCGATGGACATTTGCTACTCTAGACAAAACGACGCCGGTCGTCAAAATATTAATTCGGGAAACGCCACACCGTACTCGCAACGCACGCCGCGTACGGTACAACAAATTCAATGCGCGAACGAGAATTACAACGAATTACAAAGAATTACACCCATAACGGACAATCAATGCGAAACTGTTTTCACATATTATCAACAATAATCGATAATCATATAAAATGTAAATCTAGCGCATGTAACATTGATGAATTGCATCTCCTCGTTGATACCGGGGCAGATATTAATATCATTAAATTACAATTTTTAAAAAATTATTTATTCATCGACGAAACCAATAAAGTATACATACGCGGTATTAATCAACAACTAATACATACAATAGGTCGAATAAATATGCCAATTACAATCAACAGCAGAGAAATAAACGTAACATTCGAAGTCGTAGGCCCACAATTTCCTTTATTAAAACACGGAATATTAGGAAAAGTATTCTTAATCGAATCTAAAGCAATAAAGCGTAGTTTACACGATGCTAGTTTACTAGCAACTAGTAAGCTAGTTCACTATCTGATAGTAAAAAAGTATTGTCTAGTTGAGCGTGCTAGTAAACTAGCAAACTATTTTGATAGTAAACTAGTTTGCGAGTAAAGTTGAACCGTTTCAACTTTACTAGCAAACTAGCGCGCTATTTTATCCGATGCGAGTAAAAATAGTATCATGTAATTGGGCACTAGTTGTTTATTTCGAGCTAGTAGCTTGTATTTCCCCGGCAGTTTGTGAAAACACTACGAAAGTACTGTGGTACTGATTACTGGTGCTAGTGGTACTTGCACTACTAGTATTTGAATATCGTGTATATTAAATAACTATTTTACTATGTACTAGTGAGATAGTAAGATAGTATGTTGTTTCACTAGTCGGTAGTAAACTAGCATCGTGTAAACTACGCTTAATAGATATCGCGAATAATACATTAGTTTTAACAAATCATGATAATAAAGAAACGATAAAAAATTGTTACACAATAAATGCACGTTCAGAATCCATAATTAAAATCCCGATAAAAAAACACCAAAGTACATAATAATTGCATTTTGATACAAAAACAAGAATTATCGAAAGATTTGTTCTGTAGCGAAAGTTTAACTACATAATAAAAACGGTCAAACCCAGTACAATTTATTCTTATTGTAGTGGGAAACCGATTAAGGTGAGGGGTAAAAAAAAAATAATAAATAAAAACAAAATGAAAAATAATAATAACTAATTAGCAGTATAGTTGTGGTTCATCGTATAAGTTGTAATTAATAAAGATTTATAATGTATAATTATTATATAACAAATGTTAATTAACCAAATATTGTAAAATGTTTCCAACCCATTGTAAACCAATTGTAAGGGTAGAAACTTAAAAAAATATCACGAACACTTGTAAAACTTCGTGATATTTTTTTAACAACAAAAGTGTTATGTTGTTTCTTACAATTCGATTTTCCGGATACAATTTACAGATACAGTATTTTACTAACACTTGTAAAACTTAGTAAAATACTGTATCTGTAAATTGTATCCGGAAAATCGAATTGTAAGAAACAACATAACACTTTTGTTGTTTCACCCCAAAATTGTTTCTTTAGCGGCGAGGTGTAATATGCATATATTACTAACAAATAATAATATGCATATTCCCGAGTCGTACGATGATTAAAATGCACATTTATATTTAATACTTCTAAATTATGTAAATAACTATCGCACGCATAATTGTAATGTAAAGCTAAGCCATGCGCAGGTCATAAACAATACAATACACATCCTTTAACCATGAACAAATCACGAAAAGGTCAAATGAGAACGACAAAGAATAAGTCACGTGCGGATTGCAAATCACGAACAACCGCAAACAACGTCATCGTTTCGTCGAATTTGACGATCAAAGGCCCAGGGAAACCAGGTGGCGAAAACAATACCGAACAGAGTATATAAAGGCTCCGTTGCACCACCAACGGCAGACGTGTCTAGCTATCAGTACAAGCCCTTCAGAGTTTCGTCTTCGATATTGTTATCGCGAATATTTTATAATTAATAACTGTATGTTCTGTATAAGCCATTTAATTAATTAATTTTATTAAGAGGACGCTACACACGTATAAATGCGTCCGCAAAAACCGTTTCGCGCGGGAAAGAACCGAGAAGGCTACAGTCATAACTAAGAAACGAAATTTGTCTGTGCAACAACGATTTTAATTTTTTGATATCACTTTTTAAAAAAAAGTTCTTATTATTTTAAAAATCATTATTTTTGTGTTTTTCAAACTTGAATAACTTTAGTTGTAAAAGTGATATCGAAAAATAAAAATCGTTGTTGCACAGACAAAGTTCTCTTTTTTGTAGTGTGAAAATTTCGTTACTTAGTTATGACTGTAGCCTTCTCGGTTCTTTCCCGCGCGAAACAGTTTTTACGTAAAAATTACAATTTTGTTAAATATTTTTGGCCGTAATGTGCTGCTGCGGTCGTAGGAACGGCGAATACGATTTCCCCCACCACGAAATGAAATTATATTTCTTATTATTTTCCCGTATCTGGGCCGCACAGCGCGCTGTGGTTGTCGTTACTCGTTATCGGCATTCACCGCTCCCGAAAGAATTTCCAGGAATAGTTTATAGTTTCGAATTTTCGATATGAAACAATTTAATTTGTGCCAGTATATAATATTATAGTATAATAATTATACTATTGTGACGCGTCGGAGGACGCACACTGTATGTCTATGTCTATAATATTGTCTACATTATTAGTAATATTATAATGACTATTATCTTCTAAATACTGGATTTGATTAATTAATATATACCTATATATTTAATATGATTATAACATGATATAAATAATTATATTTACCCCAACAAATATCTATTGTATCTGTCTGACCAGTCTATACTGTTTCATTATACTGTATCAGTCGCGTTGTCACACAATTAATCGCGCGTCTACATTTGTAGAACAATCACAATATTGTTGTAATTTATAATTTGTTATTGCAACATAAATTAATTATTTGATCTGAAATGATGATTGAATCGTCAAAGAAAGGAGGAAAACATTCCATATGTGATTTTTTATTTTTAGCGTTTGATTTAGACCCCGGTAAATGTGTTATTATATTATGATAACGTGTTCGATTATTTTGCGGAGAAACATTTTTTTTCCACTTTGTTTGATCTTTCCCGATCAAATATTTGTTTTGTACAATTGACCCTATATTATCATCACCAGAAGTGGACTCACCTTCATAGTCATCATCAGTATATTGTATATTGATATATAGACATATAGTATATAGAGATGAAGTATAAAAATTACTTACCCGGGTCGTCGCGTAAACTACAATAGTATAACATAAAATTTGTTTGCTCAATATACGGAACTACGCTGAAAGATAAAACTCCGAAATCATTACAGTTTTCAATCATATAATGTAGGTATTTAGTTTATCATTGTCATTAGATAATTCCAAAACTTTTGGAAGACCAAAACCATCTAAAATTAAATTGATTACTACAATAGTAGAACACACGACTGATGCATTATATGATTCTTGTAAGATTATTGTTAGAATTAATCTAATAATACTGAGACTAAAATACACAAAGCTCTATTATATTTTAATACTGACCTACCTAAACGAATGCAATAGCAAATGTAAATTGTTATTTGTCAATTACTTATGCTATTTTAAAGAGGTACAGGTAATTGTGCTCAATATTCTATTTTTCTTTGAATTACCTAAAAAATATATAAGTGGTACCATTTCACGTACAAAAGTATAACGTAAAATGTACGCAGTATATTTACCTACTTACTATAAAACTAATATTTAGGTAATATTAATTTAGGTTATTGTTATAAATTTAGCATTATTCACTGTATTATATATATTTTACAAAGTAAGTATCTAATAATGTAATAAATACAAATTGGGTATGTACCCTCGGATATTAAAAATATTACAGCTGCATTTACCCATTTACGTGTATATTTACGCGCGATCCGTCATAGACGAAGGTTCAAATAATAATAATAATAAGCTCAAAAAAAAAAATCTTTCAACAATTATACCATGTATATATACACATCTATACATGGTATAATTGTTGATGATGCCAATATAAACATTTGGTGAAAATTTTAAGTATTTACAGCTATCTTTTTTGTTCTAAAATTTGCCTTCCGTAAAAATCTCCGTTTTTTCTTTTAGATTCTGAGCAGAGCGATATATGTATATTGATTTTACAGTGTTGTTTTTTTGTGTCTGTCATCACTCACCACATTTTGAGGCACACAATTATGACGTTAACATTTAAAATATACTCATTAGGTACTCAATATAGAACTAATATAATACTAATATCTAATACCCCTGTAGATATGCCATTGAATTTGGGCTTTTTGCGCCAGATAATAATATAATACGCTAAATATTTACATTGATAAACAGGCACGACCCGTAGACATGCCTATAGGTATTAATGATTATATTTGAATATTAAGTAATAATTCAATAAATAAAAATCAAGCTATGTTGTATTACCGTTTTTACTATCTATATATTGCTACATATATTTAGGTAAGCAGTAACTTCTAAAAAAAAATAGTTCAAATGGGGACGCGCGGATATTAAAAATAATACCGCGGTGTTTACGTATGGGAATTTAATATTGGCGCGATCTGTCACGGTCAATGGTTTATGAAATAATAATCGGCGCTCCCGAGACGCGCTAAATGAGAGGTGCCGCCGACTGCGGTAGTGGGCGTGACTTAAATGCCGCGCGCTTGCGGATCGCGAAAACACTTAACAGCGCGTTCTCTCGGCCGTTGTATACGTTTCACTTAATGTGTTGCGTCCTCTTAAAAATTTTTACAAAGTGTTAAATGATTTAAAGTCACTATATTCCATCCCGAAAACATCATCATTACGATAGGTATCTGTTTTCATTGGGTACCACGTAACATTGCATTCAAATTTAACAAATCCATTGTAATAATGACCTATCCTATAAACGAGGTGCACTCCACCCCCAACTGTACAGCAGAGCGAGGCCCATCCGGTTCTTTTTAATATTAAAATGTTTAATGTTTTGTTAATAAACAATTTTAATGTTATAAACTCTAACTAATCTTATCTTAATACTTACCTATGGTTTATGGAGTTTGAATAATTCAATGAATAGTTATTAGTTTTTGACATAAACTTCTTCAACTGCAGAATAGAACAGAATGAACGAAAAATTCATAATATTATTTAACGAAAATGTTTAACATGATCATTTACGATAGTGCTATAAAAATAAAATCCATTTCACCGTGTTATTGGTCACGCGAAATTCAACGATTATAACATAATCAGTTTTTTTTCTCCGTTGTTCGATCGAGACGGTCGAGATAACCACAATATGTATTTTTGTCCGCACACAATTGACTGTCTACGATCAAAATTGTATGACATTTAATGTCTATTTTGATTGATATAATATGGCATCCATAATTTCGTTATGAAATCTTTTTTCGTTGTTGGTTAAGTATAGTGTACTGTGTACACTCAATAGTCATATTATTATCATGATGTATGTTTGTGTATACACGGATGATTAATAATAAAAAATTCATCAATAATATCAATTTTTTTTTTTTGGTTCTGGGGGGGTTGAACCCCCCCCCCCTATGTACGCCACTGCCTACAATATTCTGTGTTGTGTCTGGCGAGCCGGCGATAAGCGAAAAGCGACCGCGGCCAAAAGCGTAGATGGGTAGGAAGACAACAATGGGTATTTTACATAGTCATAGTAATTTTTTATCAATAATAATAGCACGATAATTTTTTATGCGGTCCTCTCAATCAACGTATTGTATAATCACACACAAGTCATATTGCCGGCCATGAAAATCGCCTCGTGTAAAGAGGGCCTAAAAGGTAAATATAAAATGCATAGGGCCCACCGGGAATTTTCCCGATCTCCCGGTGGGCTAGTCCAACCCTGTATGAACGGCCCTAATTGTGCTAAATAGTACAGATTCGCATCTTAATAAAATAAAAATATGTAGTATATCTTATGTTATGTTTTAATAGTAATCATAATATTATATTAATATACAGTTTTCTAGAATTTACATTAGTTTATATTAATTTATGGTAATATTGATAATTTTGAACTGACTTAATATATTATTTTCTTATATAATTTTACAATAGTAATTTCAACATAAATATTTTATAAAAATTAAAAATCATTTTAATAATATTTAATTAATGAGGGGGCAAAATGATGAGTTTGCCCTCTTAATATTTTACCTGGGGGTGCAATTGCCCCCTCATACCCCCCCTAAATGCCGCCTATGTGTATTTTACTTCAATATTTGATCACGTAGATCATACTTTACTTATGGAAGTCTTGTTGAATTCGTGAATCAGTGAACCATTGTTATTTTGATTTCAATCTTATTATTGAGATCGTTAACAAATTGTTAATGTTCACCAGTGGTGACGTGAACTTATTATTTCAATGACACAGTCGACAATTCTCAACTCCTAATCTATTGGCACTTTTGCGCTATTGATTGTTGTGAATTTAATTTATATTCAATCGATTACGTTAAAACAAGTTCCTAATATTTTCTCAACTACAAATGTCAACTTTCAACACACATCCACCCTCTTTTGTTGTGACGCAGCTGCGGCAATTTAACTTCGTTCACGCCACCACTGATACTCACGGTATTAGGTTAGTTATTATTGATGCAACTGGTGTTCTTCAAGTATGTAATTTCCTCCTTTACTTTTTGCTATTACTAAAACTAATACTTTTGTTACTTGGGCAAATGTACATAGATTGGAACTTGATTTCTTGAAATACTACTCAATGTCTTTTTACAGAACCTGTGATGGAATTAATACTCTATTAATGCTAATCTTTTACTACGAGCTGATAATAAAGTATTGGACTTATATATCTTGTTTGACTGCAAGTTAAATTTTCATTTCTATTTGAACATTATACGTAGTAAGGCCCAAATGATTCTTGGTTTTATTAGAACTTGTAATGAGTTTAATTAACTATCTTCCATAAAGACTTTATATTGTGCTTCCGTAAGGTCTATTTTGGAATATGGAACTATTATATGGGATCCTATTACTTCTTGTGGAAGTGATCAAATTGAAAAAGTTCCACTGAAAATTTCTAAATTATGCAGTATTTATTTTAAGTATTGACCATCAACCTCATGATAATAATTATCCATTTATGAACAAGTTTAATTTAATTTCCTTAATTGATTGAAGAAAAGTTGCTAATCTGAATTTTTTCCAATTAATAGATGGCTATATTGATTCTCCTGTTATACTTTCTTTGATTAAATGTAAAGTCCCTTTTACCAGCCAAACCTTAGAATGATGCATATGGCAGATTGTGATCCATATTTTTTTTTTAGTATTTGTTAATATTCATATTTTTATAAGTTGTAATTAGTTATTTTCTATACTAATTTGTTATTATTCATATTATTATAAGTTAATTAGTATTGTCTATATTTCAGTATAAATGAGCCCATCCTGTACCGTAGAAAAAATAAAAAAATTAACAACTATACAATTTAAATTATAAATAGTTGCTCTCAATATTATCGTAAATAAGATAGTTATTACTGCTTCATATTTATTTTATAAATAGGTAATTAAAAAAAAATAAAAAGCCTAAATATGTTGTAATATATTATGAATAAATATAGATAACTAGCTGAACAACCTGTGCACTTTGTAGTCCGTTAAAAATCCTACCTCTTATATGTCTCAAACTGAAAATTAAATTCATTAATAATTTATTTTGCACTAATTATTATTATTAAAATAAATAAAGCATAAATAATAAATTATTAAAATTTCCATAGTAAATATCTGCTTGAGCACCTCTCAGGGTTACTATCACTTTATGACTAAGCCTATCTTCTGCCAGTAGGCAGGTCTAATATATCTTTGTACCAAATTATACATAATACTATGTTGTTGATTTTGATTCCATCAATTTTGATCAACTCCATTCCACGCTTCGCGTTGCTCGTTAGTTTGACTTGCTCTTTTATATTTTTGACTCGCGGAATTGTGACTTAAGTTTACACATTTAATTGCTAGCATTTTTAAAAATAACCATACCAAAACTCTTTAAAAAATGATTAACACTTATCAATAAACTTACTGTACTGTGGAATTTTGACGTTTGCATCTATTTTATACGATAAACTGTAATTATATAATTCCATGACCAAGGGAATGCATATATATTTATACACGTCAATAAAACACACACAAAAAAATGGTCAGGTTGCAGTTAGCTACATAGGTATACAATTTACACGGTTAAATTAGTTTTTAATTTTCCGTGCAACTTTCTTCAATTTTTCTTACATAAGAACCTTGTCCTGATAATTACAAACAATTAAAACAAAATTTGAGCCAAATCGGCCCAGCCGTTCTCAATTGATAAAATGTTATACATTTTTGGCTCCATTTTTATATATATAGATATTTGATAAGATAATAATATTAATATTATTTAGTTTATTTTTTATTTCATACAGATACATTGTTTTTTTTTTTTTTTTACTGTATTATAAACTGTAAAGGTTTTTTATAAACAGTTTGAGAAGTGTCATTTATGTTATAAATTAAATATTTCACTGACTGTCCATCAACTTGGGCTATTACCATTTTCTTATTAGTAATTGAACTAACTCGACTACTTGAGATCATAATTTGTTTGTTTGAATTTCCACAGTGAACTATATATTTTGCATGATATGCTAAAGGATCACCTATGTAAAATTAAATATAATTAAATTTATAATAAATTAGTTAAATTTATTAATTTTACCTTCATAGACTAAAAAGTCACCACCAAACTTCAGGCCACAAGTTAAATAAAAACCTTTAGTCCATAAATCTTTAAAAACTTTGTATCTAATAATTTCCAAATCAGTTATTAGTTCAGGTAATGGAACATCAAGGGCATTTGAACATAATTCATCTACAAATAAATAATTATATTTATTATACAGTAAAATAAATATATATATATAATATGCAGATTAATTATTCAAAAATCAATAATATAATATAATAATATAAATATATAAATCTAACCAAGATGTATCATGGCATAAGATGATGTATCGAATGGTTTTATTTTACATATTTCTCTATTCAATTCTACTACTTCTTTACAATTTTTATCTCCATTAGCTAATATAGCATTTACTACTAGTTTACTAATGGTATCAGCTTTTTTTAGAGCATACTTTTTTTTAATTTCATACATCAATGTTTTTTCTTCATTATTTCTCAATAGTTCATTATAGTTATTTGATAAAGCTGTAAATGATGGATATGTTACAGTACGGCCTATACCATTTTCAACTATCAATCGAACTTCTTCAGGTAATAAAATACAAGGAAGACCATTTTGATCTTCTTGGTGTGGTGAAGATGGTAAAGTTCCAACTAAGCTTCCTAATAGTCTATGAGTAGTTCGAAGATAATACCAATCTAAAAATTATAATTAATAATAAATAATTAATATTATAAATAATAAATTATAAATATACATAATATTAATAATAAACACAGAATATGTTTAATTTAATAAAAAAAACGATTGATATGTTAAAAAAAAGAATTATAAAATACTTTTTACAATAAATAACTAAATTTACAGAATAATAGTAATTAAGTAATTTAGTAATTTCATAATATAGAAATCATTGTTAAAAAAATTGTGAACTACTTAATATTCACTTAACAGCAATTATATTTCATTGATACACACATTTAAATATTGTTTTTAGTTTTCTAATGAAATATCAAAAATTGAATAAATTATAATAAATTGACTTAATATTTTTACCATCTGTATTCCATATAAACCCGCTATTATTGATCATGTGTACATTTATTGAAGTATCACTCATAATAATTAATAATTGTTTTTATAAAATATACAGAAAATTATTTTATTGATATTACTCTTAATCCCTGTACCGACATTTTCAAATCTTCATATAATTTGGAACATACGAACAAATAATATATTATCTATACTAGAAGTATACATGTAATATCATTAGTTTTCAAATATTTCTCCATGAGTCAATAATTTATTATTCGAACTCCTAAAATGTTATCAGTAAAATCAATACTTTCTCATATTTATGATAATAATATTAATAATGAATATCATTGTTCAGTGAAAATCAATATTACCTATTATATTGTCTAAAACTAAATTGGTTATTTGTTAATAAAATAACAGTTGGCAGATAATATTTGCAAAGAACACGTAACTAAAATATTGCGTGCGTAGTAAAATACCAGTTATAACGTCAAATACATTTTGACTTCTTCAATTTGAGTTTTTGTATTAAACCAATTAAGAAAATATTTTACTACAAAGGAAAACTGACGTTTTAAATATGGAAACTCAATATAATAGCAAAAGTACAGGTAAGTTATTTTTTTAAGTATTAATATATTATTTTAATCTAGAACTATCTGGTCAATATAATTTCATTTTAAGTAAAAAATTATTAGTTAAATATTTCTTTTTAATATTAAGTCTCAAATCATAATATTCACTTTGATGGTAAATTTTCACCATTGAAGATCCTAAAAAACCATATGTACTTCAAATCAGCGGCATTTCCAGACCTTAGTAATGGATAGAAAATGGCTAAATAATTAAAAAAAAAGATTATTATTAATTTACATGAGATTCATATACAGAGTATTGAACAATTTTTTTTTTCATCTTTTGAAATTTAGAATTAGTCTTCTACAAAATGTTTCCGTTACTGAAAGATTACATTATTAAAAATAAATCACCATAATATAAAAATTTATTATATTGGTATTTATAAAAAACTACATATTTTATTTTTAACATAGCGGTTTATAATATATTTTTTACATTATATGCAGTCTGTCTGAAAATATGCAAGTGCTAAACTTGATAATCTACTTTGGCCCATTTCTTCATTTCTTATCCAAGAATAATTCTTTGATAAGAAGTAAAATGAACCAAAGTAAATTAACACATTCGACGCTTTTAAATAATAACAGATAAATTACATAAAATAAAAAAATAAAAATAAACTGCTTAGCTTAGAACAAAATATGTAAAGATATTTTTTATATAAACCAATAAAATAAAATAGTATTCAATGACGGTTTGCTTTTAACAACCTAATAATTCAGTAACACAAATATTTACTTGATAAGTGCACATACAATTTTAAACTGTTTAAATTTTTAATTTTTAATTTTTTATGTTTCATTGTTTTTAATGTTTACAACTTTATGTAAAATATGTTCCTACATTTTTTTATTTAAAATTAAAAATATTTAATTATTTAGTTTATATATTCTATAGTTTTGATTATAACCACAATTAATTATACTAAGACTAACTAGCATTATAATAGTATAGCATAATAAAATTTCTAAGATATAAGCTGTAACTATAATTATTTACAAATGTTTGAGACACTTATTAGAATAAGATACTATAAGTATAAAAAAACGTATACTAGTATACTAAACAAAAATTTATAAATATCAATAATAATTATTCATTATTTTATCTATCAATTTAGTGAAAAACAGTAGAATATACAGAAAATGTTTTGTCTTTTTTTGATTGAACTCATTTTTATATTTGCATTGAACCCATGAGATATTGCATTATTTATGTAATAAAACAATTTGAACTGTTCTTAGATTTTGATATGTTTAAAAAAAATTGTTTTAGTTTTCATTTTAAATTAATGAATTATTTTCATTATAGCTGTAAAACGCTTGATGAGAGAAGCTCTTGAATTATCAGAGCCTACAGATGAATATAGTGCACATCCATTAGAAGATAATTTATTTGAATGGCATTTTACTATGCGTGGTCCTCAATCATCTGAATTCGAGAGTGGTATTTATCATGGTCGTATATTATTGCCGACCCAATACCCAATGAAACCGCCAAACATAATATTGTTAACTGTGCGTTATAACTGATCAATTTTTGAATTGACTGTATATTATATTTAATAATTGTTATGTAGCCAAACGGACGATGGGAAACAAACAAAAAAATTTGTTTAAGTATATCAAGTCATCATCCAGAAACTTGGCAACCATCATGGTCAATTAGAACAGCTTTATTAGCATTAATTGCTTATATGCCGACTAAAGGTCGAGGTTCATTAGGGGCTCTTGATTATACTCCTGAAGAACGGCTTAACTTGGCAAAAAAGTAAATATTGTATATTAACGTTAAAGTAATTATTCAAATTATTTTTGAATTAGATCCCATACTTGGATTTGTGACAAATGTGGTCTAATATCCAATTTATTAGCAAAAAATAAAGCACAACCATTGACTAAAGAAGAAAGTGAACTTATCAACAATGTAACATTTAAGGTAATTATTAATACAGTATTCCCATCTATAAATTATTTGATATGGTTAGTGGTATATAAAATACATCTATAATCAATATATAAATCTTTTTATTTATTTCATTATTTATCTGTAATTATTGGTGGTTATGTAAATGTATGTGTATGTATATTAAATATTCAAATATTTTCAATTATAACCTATCAAATACCGACACCATTGTTTAATTGTACAATTAAAATAATACATTTTACTTGTTACCAGGGAGAAGACACAGAAAAAATGTCTAAATCATCTGAACAAGAAATTCATGAATTAGAAGCAATTAATGATGAACCTGTAACAAATAATCCTTCCACCAACATTTTTAGAGATGCTTTATGTTCAGACATGGGAATGTACCTAATATATTTAATTATCGCTCTTATTAGTATTTTAGTTGCAAGGCGTTTTTGCAATGATTAATTCAATCAATTTTAAACTTTTTTTTTTTTATTACTATGTATAACATTTTACCAAAAAAATTTATTCAAATTAAATTAAATTTATCAATCAATTTATTGATTAGTTAAAAATTTACTATGTACACCATATTGCACTACATTATTATTTTTTTTTTTTTTTTTTTTTATTATAATTAATATTATTCTTAAAATACATATTTATTTAACAATAAAACTAAAAATCATTTTTTACTATATTCCTAAAATCTAGTTTAACTATGATTTTTTCTTATCATTTTCTTGCAATTTCTGTTCAAATTTTTCAAATTCGGCTTTTGTTCGTATTTCAATTTCATCTTCCACTTGCTCAACACCTTTTACCTTAAACAAATTAACACAAAATATAAACTATTATATATGTAAATAATATATATATATATATATATATATATATATATATATATATATATATATAAAATATTTACATTCTACCACAGATTTTATGTACCACCTATCAAAACATAAATTAATTTCCCTACTAACTGAATTTTTTATTTTTTTTTTTGGTTGTAACAGTTTATTTTAGTTGGTTTCTACTATAATGGTTTTCCATTCCTTTTTGCATGTGTAGGGTAGGAGGGGGGTAGCAGTCTCTATTTGAACAATTGTTTTGCTTGAAGAAAGACCATCTGTGTTTAAACCAAAGATTGCACATTACCACTATCACGTTATAATACTTATAATACTGTTACTTTATCCTGGTATAAATGTGTATTTATTGTTATAATACTTTTTTTTTAAATATATTTAAATATAAGTAACTTAATCACTTTACAAATCTGCTCAAAATCTATCAATTTTTAACTTATATATTGCAAAACTTGGAATGCTTCTTATGCTTTTTAAATGAATTAACATAATTTAATATTTTATGAAAAATATCTAATACTCTACACACTTAAAAAAATATTAAATTGTATAAAGACTGTAAAGTAAAAGTATTTAATATACTTAAAAGTTAAGTCAAACATAAGACATATAATAAAAAAGAATTAATCTCACTGCCAAAAATGTTAACCCATAAATTATAATAAATTTATTGTATTATCACCTCTGGTATATAAAATTGAAGCATATTTTGAACTCCATTTTTTAAAGTAACTACAGAACTGGGACAGTTGGTACAAGATCCTTGTAATTTCAACTTGACAATGCCAGCATCATAACCCTAAATTGAGCAACAAATGAGTATTTAAATTTCAAATATTAATAAATTAATCATAGACTACAATAACTAACTTATTATAGAGATTTAAAACAAACATATATCTTAATCTATTTAAAATACATAATTAATAGAAAAATATTAACTATAAATAGAATATCTCCGCCATCTTCTTGTACAGTTGGTCTAATTCTGCTATCTAAAAGTTCTTTTATCATCATTACTGTTTCATCGTCTTCATCATGTATTTCTTAAAAAAGTTTACAATAAATAAGAAATTATATTATTAATTATAAAAGCTTACGAGTATCACTGGTTGGTTTAACATCAGTTAATATAGGTAAGCCACTGGCAAAAAAATCCATAATGGTAGCATAAATTTCAGGTTTCAAAACCATCCATTCCGTATCATCATCTATTTTTGTAAGAGTAATATAATCTGAACCAAAGAAAACACTTTTTATTCCTTCAATTCGAAACAAGACTTTTGCTAATGGACTGCAATATGCAGCTGCACTATTTGGAAAATCCATGGTGTGGCCTTTATCTAGTATCTAGATTATTAAAAAAAAATTTTTAATTTAAAATATAAGTATTAAAATGTTTCTTATTAACTTTAATTAAAGTAGGAATTGAATACAGGGAAATATTATCCTTATCAGTGGCTTATAGGGAGGGGGCTAGGGTTGGGGCCATAATGAAATTTCAAAATCCATTAAAACATTTTATTTATATTGGTAAAATATTTAAAAATAATAATATAATTATTAATATATTAATATAATAATTAAATATTTATTATTCATATACACTATATAAATATATATACAGTGTTGTAAAAAATACTTTTAAAAAGTATTTGAGTAAGTACTCAAATACTTATAAAATAAAGTATTTAAAATACCACCCAAATACTATCTATAGAAAAGTATTTGAGTATTACTCAAATAATTTTTAGAAGTATTTGAAATAATATCAATATCAATGTGTATGTTGTATAATATAATATTTATAGATTATAATTAAAAGTACGTCGTACCCGCATATGTTGTCTACTTGTCTCCGTAATGTTTGTATTATATTTCGCTATAATATATTAAATTGGTAGTTACCGAAAACGTTACGTTGCGATCGTCGTCGACTGTCGACGATAAACGGAGGGTTTCTCGGAGTAAAAAATATTTAGTTAAGCTACTAATAGACGAAAACTAAAACCGATATAGAATTAATCATAAATGACTAATATATATAATATTATTTTGACATTATTATTATTTGACAATGAATAAAGAATTTAAGGAATAAAAAAGTAATCAATAAAATAGTATTCAGTAGTAAAAAAATGTATTTAAAATACCGTTCAAATACTTCAAAAATAAAAGTATTTTAAAAAGTATTCAATACGGAAAAAAATATTTGAATACTTTTACTCAAATACTTTACATCACTGTATATATATATATATCATAAATCTGATAAATACTTTAACAACTTATTATTATAATAATTTATTATGGTAAATGCAGACCTGAACTCCAGGTAAAAATTTAACACTATTTGGATTTGGTGTATCTTGCGTTTGTATAAATATAGAACGAGCAGGAACATAAAAAGGCCTTAATTTAATAGTTGGAAGTGGCTTAGAACATGTTGTAATTGGTTTTTGATATCTAAAAAGACAATTCAGTAATATAAATAACATTTAAATAAAAGTAAACAGTACATACAATTTTAAGTTTATTGTGTATAAATCAATATGATTATATTGTAATATTAAAATTAGCTTCAACATGGCTATTAGGAAAACATAAAAAAGTATCTATTTAAATAACAAAAAATAAAATACAAATTATTAAATGGCTAGTATTGGTGATTTTATTTTTTTCATATTCAATTGCGATTTTATTGACTTTGTAACCACGTGAAAATGAATTTATAATTTGAAATCAGAGGTATTTTACAAGTATAATAATAACCAGACTAAGCTTTTATTTACTTATTTATTTCTACATACAAACTATTTTTTTATTAATTTATATATTGAATTATTAAAATTTTGAGTATAGAGGATATTGCAAGACATATTTTATAGGGATATATATGATTACGTTGATAGACAGCACTGCTAAAGCAGTAACACAAAAACCATTAAAATAATGGCAATACTGCTGTAGCAGTAAATTTTTCTGTGGTTTTATATGAAAGAGCATATTACTTTGCCCTAGTAGATTTCAATAAGTCATTGATCACTGACAAAATAAAGCCAAATAAAAATTAACAGTATATTTTTTTTACCAGTCTATTTTTATCCCCGTTCGTGAAATTTTTTGGTCGGGTTTGTCGAAAAATATAAAAACGAAATGTCCATCAACGTGTTATAGTATTAAATTTACAGTTTTTTTTTTTTTAAAAAAAAATATCTTTGTCAATGATTTCTGAAATAGAATGAATGAGGAAGGAATGTCTGATTTTTGTATTGGATGTATATTTCTTCCCCTGTATTTCTTAAAAGATTCTATTATTCCAATAGTAAACATAATTCAAAATTTGTCAAAGTTAAATTACTAATAGACCTTGGTCCCAATTTGAATGTATAATTCTATTTTTCTAATTCACGGGTTATTAAATGTTAGATCATTAGATCAATTGGAAGCAAAAAAGGGAGATACTACGAATTTTATTACATAATATAAACCACATAAACTAACTCTAAATTCTTGTCAGAAAATAAATAAAAACAACAAACCGTACATTAAATTGAAAAAATAAATAAATTCTTTCTAAAATATATTGTATTAATACTTTTTATGTAAAAGGCAATTTATGTATTCTATCGTTGTAAGCTGATAGTTACTTACTTCAACAACATTGGTATCACATTGATAAAATGCTTAAACCGTCTCATTTTCTAACTAGACTGAACGTTACGAACGAACAGTTACAGATTCAGACTAACACACTCAAATGAGTAATGGCTAATGACTGCGTTTATTTTGCTCTTTCGAGATAACGTTCTCCCACCAAGCGATAGAAAATGTTTATTGTATAGTGATATACGTTAAGTGATATCACATCAAAAATGCTGTATTGAAGTCTTGTATTCATAGGCGCTAGGTTTTAAATAAATCTATTGTATGGTCTACTTTTATCAAATATTCGTGAGGGGATTTTCTCCCTAGCTCTAAATACTAAATTGACTATAAACTGACAGTATTTTTTTTTTTATAATATCAGATCATTTTTAATAAATACAGAGTCTTTTATAGGATAATATTTTTAATACCTAATTTTAAGAACATAAGAGCTTATACAATTAAAATAAATAAAAATATTTTATATTATAATGCAAATGTGTTTTAACGAACTATGAATTCACTTCGACTTTTTCAATATCCATATCTTCGTTTCGATGGACATGAAAAAAAGCTGTATCATTTAGACGATTCTATGTTATTATTGATCTCAAAAATGTATTCAACTTGAAGAAGACCTGAAATAGACCTTTCTGCGGTGCAAGATAAAATTTAAATAATTAAGAAAATTTAGGTGTCTTATGAACATTTTATAGATTTATCTCCAAATTTTACAATATTTAAAAATATATCTTCATATAATAACAAACGATCTAGGACAAATGAACGTAGCCTTTTGGACGTTGAAAAAAAATAATAAATCAGTAAATAAAATCAATGTTATTTATATTTATTATAATACGTCAAAAACGAAAACAACAAATTTTAATGTTATAATTATAGGTATGCCAGCAATTAAAATAATTATTTATACTAATTATATTTGCTATAATTTGTCCAAAATATATATAAAATATCTAAGAAATTTTTCATATCAAAATGGCTATCTTGATTTTTTCCTATCTAACCTTTCCATTTACATTCATAAAAATAAATCTTACTTAAATGACCCTACATCCGACCACACACCACTCATCCTCAAAATTTAAGCAAATGTTCACATCCAGTGGTGGATTAAGAGGGGGGGGAGGGTGTTTGGGAGTTGAAGTACCCACCGTTCTGTGTATTTTTATTAAAAATTATTAATAATTCTCCGAGTGGAAAATTTTTGGTACGCGCGCCGTGGCGTAGCAAAATGGTCGGCAACCATGCACAATTTTGTGGTACACTGGTTTTCTATAAGTTATAACAGGTTAACTGATAAGAGTTGGGGGCAGTTGTCCGAAAAATGATAAGGACCTAGATCGAAAGACGGCGGCATAAGATGTGTTGCCAACATTAAATTTCTAACAATTATATTATAAAATTAATTTTTGTCTGTGCAGACATACTGTTTCACTGAATGATAATTATTATATATTTTTATAATAATTATATTTAATTTAAATTACACCACATGTTTAATTGTTGTTCACATTTAATGAACATTCAATCCCAGTGTGTTTATTGTAGTTATTAAAGAGTCAAAATGGATTACAATCTGGTTTTGAAAACCGGGGTATCCGTAAAAAATTTGAAACCGAGTACAAACCAAAAACCGAAGTTTTCAGTAGATGTTTACAGAAAGTAAATTCAATTTTTACAATCATTTGACATGTGCATGTGCGAACGGCAATATTTTATCAGCTCTGCACGAAATTAAAGAGCCAATATTCGAAAAGAATATATTTACAGAAATGGATATGTTATCATTGTTATATAAAATTTGATCAATTTTTTTATTAAAAAAACAAAGCAGAGAGTTAATATTCAAAGAGTAAATAAGAAAATAAGGGTAAAAGTAGGAGAAAAGTTTTGTTCCACAGAAACAATATAACCTATTAGTATTTTCCCGATTAAAAATCTGGGGATATTGTGTAACTTTTATCATAATATAACTTTTATCAATATAAATTATATAATTTGATTTGGTAATTTTCGATTCAGTCTGTTGGACCTTATCATTTCATAGGTCTTTATCATTTTTCGGACAAGTGCTTATCACTCAACTGATAAAGTCAGCTGCTCGGTTGTCAAAACACAGACCTTATACTAATAGCTATGATTTAAGATAGTTGATAGTTCAATCTTAAATCATGCTAATAGCACAGAATATAAAATAGACTCATTGGTTGGGGGGGTTGAGTGGTACGGTCACGACTATGAAATAAACAATGAAATTATTTGTACCAGTATTCTTATCATACAATCATTTTTAAAACGCAACAAACGATCGTCGAATTTGAAATTCTATTGCGCATGTGCGTAGTAATTCAGTAATAAAAGAATAGCGCTCTCACGTCTGACCGCTGGAACTACACCCATGTTCCGTCTATTAGTATAAGGTCTATGTCAAAACATTACTTTTTGTATATTATCAATGATATCATAGAACATGATTATGTAATAAAGCACCCACCATAAAAAAATCCTAGATCTCCACTGTTCACATCCACCCATTCATCAAAAAACGCACAGACTGTAATACATTTCGAAATATTATGACAACATCCTACTCTTTTAACACGAATTTATATAAACCTACTGATATAGACTCTGCCAAAAACACCCTCACAAATAACAATTCAAGCAATTCAAGACAACTCCAGAAATAAGAGAGCTTATCTCTCAAAAACGTCGGGCTCGAAACATCTGTCAACAAACCAGTGGCGTATCCAAGGGGAGGAAGAGCTGAGGGAGCTGTACCCCCCGAAATATTAAGAAAATTTAAAAATTATTTTAATGTTGATTAATTAAATGTTGTTAGCTTTCTACCGCGACCGTGCTATATTTAATGTATATAACATTGTGCATACGTCAAAAATATATATAAATATTAAGGAAAAGTAAGACATTTTAAAAAATCGTTCATCATTGAAACCTATTATTCAAACTATTCGATTGTATAGGAGGCAGCATAACTAATGTACCTAATTTATTTTTACGTCAAATTTTTCCCACGTCTAAACGGCAACGTCCATTTGTCCCCATTCGAATATCAATTTATCTTGATTAAAATAACTTCCTAAAAATTCAATGACATCAATGGTTGATTACAAATATAATAGCGCCATACAATTATTCGGTGAGCTTCGTGAGACATCGTGGCGCCCCCTTCCGTCTTTCGCTTGTGCTCGTGCGAACTGGTCCGACCATGTACCAGCGGCGTCCGATTGTCTTTTGTCCGGTCCCGTAGCATTCTGAGCTGCCATCTCCGGCGCCAGAGGCACTCTTGTTGTTTGAGGACCGTATTCGAGTGATCCTCGAACTTTCGTTTTTCTATTTGTACGTTTGTACTAGTGCTCTTGATTTGATGTGGATAATACCCGGATACCCAGAAACCCGGTTACCCGTTTATCCGGGTAATACCCGATTTTGTGGGTAGTCAATGCTTTCGGGTAGTGGGTACCCATTACCCAAAATTTTCGAGTACCCGATGGTTTTTGATAAATGTAAATGGTTTAGCTAAGTCTTAACTCCTAAGGGGTAATCAGTATTAAATTATACATTACACAACTATTTGAATAAAAAATATCTAAGAAAATATACAAATTATCTATAAAAATATAATCTTAAATATACATACCTTAACATACCTAAGATCATTAAGCTATGGTTATCGAACAGAAACAGATAAGATAAACTAAAATCTAGTTATTAATACTTTCATATTCTTATATACACTTTTACGATTATCGAATTATAAATACATATTGGAATTGTTGTCAAAATTTACGGAAGATGTAAAAATATGTAAAATTAAATATTTCTTAATTTATTGTAAATCATGTAAAACGAATTTATCATTTACAATAGTTAATTAATTAATCATGTTTTAAAAAAAATATGTATTTACATACAAATCCCAGCTATAGTAATGAGTATACAAATCATAATGGGTACCCAATCCATAACGGGTCCCCGAAATTTTGTAAATCGGGTAATACCCGTAAAACCCGGTTACCCGGGTATCAAGAGCACTAGTTTGTACGGCAGCTTTGCCTTGTGATTCGGCACCCGTGTCGGGGTATTGCGACGCCAAGCACGCCTCCGACTTCTGCTCTTTTCCACAATCGCCACGAGCTTTCTCATTTCAAGATCACTACGTAGTCAGCCATTTTACTCGTGTGGGTTGTAAACCCTCCACACTTCCCCGGAGAAGTCTGGTACCTGACCGTGTTGCTGCTTGTTCATGTTTAGGAACAATTCCACAATTCCCGTTTTGTCTACGAAGCTATCTGCCGCTCTTGGTGGTATTCGCACGTGACTTGAGCACGGTTGCGTGGGTAGAACCGAGCGGACCCGTAAATCATAATTTTATCATATTTTTTGTATCGCGTCAATGACGCGATATGAGTTAATATAATATATTATATATTTTTAACATTCAATATAAAAAATGAGGATAAGAGAGTTTTAACAAAAGATGAAGATGTGAAAAAAAGATGGAAAGAATATTTTGAGAAATTACTGAACGAGGAGTATCCAAAAGAAGCTTTAGAGAGTATTTCATGGAATGAAGGATTGATTGGTTTAGTGGGTGAAGAGGAAGTGAGAGATGCGATGAAGGCGATGAAAAAGAAAAAAGCGGTAGGACCAGATGGAGTACCTGTAGAGAAAATGTTAGGGGATGTAAGCATTGGGTGGTTGAAAAATCTTTTTAATAAGGTACTAATAGAGGGAAATATGTCAGAAGATTGGAGAAAGAGTTTTATTGTACCAATATTTAAAGGAAAAAGAGACATACAAGAATGTGGGAACTATAGAGGAATATAGCTCATGAGTCATAGTATGAAGATCTGGGAAAAGATTATAGAGAAGAGGATAAGAAGTAAGACGTCGATATCAGAAAACCAGTTTGGTTTTATGCCAGGGAAATCGACAATGGAGCCATTATTTTGTGTTAGGCAATTAGTAAGTACAGAACAAAAAATAAAAAACTATGCATGGTATTTATAGATTTAAAAAAGGCTTAAGACAAAGTGCCAAGGGAAGTTTTAAGGTGGGCATTAATGAGGAAAAATATCCCAAGAATGTATGTAAATTTGATCATAAGCGTGCGCAGAGTTTCTGATCAGGTGTATCACACATTTTTATCGATCTTGATACCTTTTGTTTTAAGAAGATAAAATTTGTAGGAAACTCATTATATATTACATTTATTGTGTATATTACTGTATACAGCAGGGGTTTTCAAACTTTTTAGGCAGAAGGCCACAAAATTTTTAATAAATGACTTGCTTAAGTGGCTTAAAAATCAATATAATATTTTGAAAAAAATATGTCATAAGTGGAGTTTTAGGACAAGGGTGGCCGACCCCAAATAGTTGGGAGGATGGCGAGGCAGAAGAAGAAGATATTTGTAACATTCAGTAAGTACTTGTTTAGTGTGGTCGCTCGTACTGCAGTATAACTCTAAGTTACCTTCTGGGTTAAATCTAATTGGTTGAAATCCTCTTTTCTATAATCTTTTCCCAGATCTTCATACTATGACTCATGAGCTTTATTCTTCTATAGTTCCCACATTCTTGTATGTCTCCTTTTCCTTTAAATATTGGTACAATAAAATTCTTTCTCCAATCTTCTGACATTTTTCCCTTTATTAGTACCTTATTAAAAAGATTTTTCAACCACCCAATGCTTACATCCCCTAATATTTTCCACATCTCTACAGGTACTCCATCTGGTCCTACCGCTTTTTTCTTTTTCATCGCCTTCGTCGCATCTCTCACTTCCTCCTCACCCATTAGACCAATCAATCCTTCATTCCATGAAATACTCTCTAAAGCTTCTTTTGGATAATCCTCGTTCAGTAATTTCTCAAAACATTCTTTCCATCTTTTTTTCACATCTTCATATTTTGTTAAAAATCTCTTATCCTCATTTTTTATACGCCAGACATCTTGGAAATCCTTGGATCGCTTTTCTCTCACCTTCGCCAGTCTATAAATTTCTTTTACTCCTTCCTGTGTTCCTAGCCGCTCATATAACTCATCATACCTATTAAGCTTCGCTTTGCTTACCGCACTCTTCACTATTTTACATACATTTTTATACTCTATCCAATCTTCTCTCCTCCTGCTTTTCTGCCATACCTTAAATTGCTTTTTATTTCTCGCTACTACTCTCTGAATCTCCTCATCCCACCACCACGTTTCCTTGTCTTCTGGTAAACTACTTTTGGTTTCACCAACAACCTCTTTTGCTATGTTCTTAACATAAGTGGTCATCCTTCTCCAAACCTCATTTATATCTCCCTCAACATTCCAAACAGCTTTAAATGTTCACCAAATCTTTATATTGGCGTTCTCTATACATGGTTAAGTTTTCAAAGTATTTTGAAATATTTTGACTTATTTATAGACAATTGAAATTTTCGATTTTTGTAAAAATTTTTTTTTAACATCTAGCAAATTTAATTGGCAGACTGAAAACTCTTGAAAATTTAATACAAGGTTTATAATAAATTAAACTTATCGTAACTAAAAAATTTCGATTAGTTCGACATAAAAATCCTTTAGTCACCGGATTATCATATGTTTCCATTCCAGGCAATCTAATCAAAAGACTTAAAAGACGATAGTGTCTTGACGATAGTGGCTTAAAAGTCAATATAATATTTTGAAAAAAATATTACATAAAGGAAATGCCAATCTTAACAGCTGGTAGAAATTTCAAAAATCTGCAACTTATACTTTTTGAATTACGAGTATAACAAATATTTAAAATCGTTTGAGAATAAATGGCTATTTTATGCAATTTCGTAAATATTTAAATTTTAAACAGTCATAAAATTTTTTCCTCTAAGTCCGGTAGAAATTTTTTTAAAGAATTTTGAAGAATATCTTATAGATAACCTAGTGTAAAAATTTTGAACCTTAAGTATGAACAGAAAAAATTTTATGAATTTTTATCTACAAAATAACTTGCAATTTTTCGCAATTTTTACATATTTCGTATAAATTGGAACTTTGAGCACTTATAAAAAAAATTGTGACTTACGATTTTAGATTTTTTTTATCAGTTAAGGAACAATGTTCGAACACCGGAACAACTTCACGTCGCGCCGTTATTATCGGCGGGTGCTATCGTGCCGTCGGCGTTGAAGTTCACCGAGCACCCTACCCCTCCTACATCGGTAGACAACTCGTCGCGAGCTAAGGCAGATTCGCCGGTCGTCGCTGTCTGTTTTCCGCGGTTGAGACTGCCGGACCATTTTCCTCAGCTCCCGCCGGTTACGCCAGCGTGCTTGGTTCTCATTTTGGCCAACGTGTGTCTTATTATTATAATTTCTACCACGTTCCACCTGGTGATCGGTCGCAGTATATCTTGTATATATTATACGACTAGTATACACATATACCCGTACGTATTATTCTCTGCGGAGATCGCACGGTTGTGTACCGCGTGAGCGGTGCTGGAGTCACGGTCATTCAAATTCATCTTTCGCCATCAGCCCTGAAGCTTCTTGTCCCGTGACCTGTCTGCCTGGGAAGTGTACCACCCGTTGCCGTCACTTATTGCCATTCAATCAGGATATATTATAGCTCGTCGGAGTGGAGACGTGCGAATGTCGCTATCAGCCGTCAGGTCGTAACATTATTGATTTGTATTCATTCTTAATTTATCGATTATTATATCATAATCATTGTAACTATATATTTATACTTTGTATGATCGACCATATTGGTCTGAAATTGTATTATTATTATTGTTATTCAGTATTCTTAAATCTATATATATATTGGGGCGCCCGCTAGGTAGAGCCTTTTTATGTATTATATATAATCACGTCACGACGTTGATATATTATTATTATTATATTTGTATGAGTGTACACACACATACGTGGCTAATTGTATTTATAAGTATTGTGTATTCATTTGGTGACCCGAATCCCTAACGCCGCAAGTCGATATAGCCAACCGCCGAAATTGTAGGAGCTATATCGGCGATCAACAAACAACTTATAAGAAACCTTGTATTAAATTTTCAAGATTTTCTGGCCGGCCAAAAAACTTTTATCGTTATTTAAAAAAAAATAAATTAAAAAAATTGAAAATTGAAATTGTCTATAAATAGCTCAATAAAAGTCAAAATACTTTGAAAATTAAACGGTGTATAGAGAACGCTAATCTTAACATTTGGTGAAAATTTCAAGTATTTACATAGATTAGTTTTTGAGTTATAGCAAAATAAAAAATTAGATTTTGTCGAAAACTGGTTTTGCGTAAAAACTCCCGTTTTTCCCTTATTTTTTTAGGGTTTTCCCGTCGCATTCAAAAAATATTGAAAATTTTTTACTTTTGACCCCCCATAGTACCAACTAGATTCACTTTCCTTTCAGAAAAGTTGCTACATAAGCAAATCGAAGCATTTTTACTGCCAAAAAAGGTGTCGTCAAACACAAAAATAAAAAATAAAAAAATAAAATAAAAAAAAAAATAAAAAAAAAACACACATCATTGTAAAACCAATAGATTCCATCACTCCGTTTAGAATCTAAAATATATAAATATATATATATTTAAAATATAACGAACTAGTTCAATTGAACTATTCACCCAAGTGACCGGTTTCGAATAGTTCACTTTGTACTTTTTGCTCGCGTCAGGTCTGTTGTACCACACACACAGTACGATTTTTGTGCTGTTTGTACTGTAATCGTTCTATCGTACTTCGCCATGTTATCAATTTATAGTATTACCCAAGTGAACGATTAGAACTAGTGAACGTTCACTTTTAAATCGTTCACCGTTCATTTTCATTCATTTTATCGAAAACAAAATTGTAAATAATCTTGTTCGTTCTCGTTCACTAAGAATGATTACAACGAACAAACGATATGAAAATGGAAAAATCGGCGCCAACGTTCAAGCTTATAACTTTTGATAAGAATTATTAATGTAGCTGATATCATTCGTCAAACACCAAATATATTAGAAAAAACATGGAGTTCATTACATCGTCGTATGGAAAAGTGCATAGAAGTTAACGGGGGTCTCATTGAACAACTTTTGTAAATAAAAACTGATTTTAAAATTAAAATGTATTTAATTATGATTTTTTTAAATTTTTTTAATTAATTATGTGTGTTGACTGACAACAAATTACTATCACCACTGTTTATTTCGGACGCATGTAAAATCACGGAAAATAATCGAACGGAACGTGGAAATACAGAATATAAAAGTACGGAACGTAACATCACGGACCATCACATTACGGAAAGTCACAAACAGTATTTTTACGGACCGTCAAATTACGGAAAGTCTAAATGCATGGACCATCATATCACGGATCGTCAAAATACGGAAAATAAATGTAATGCCCCGGACCGTAAAAGTACGGAAAGTAGAACCGTAATGTTCTGGACCGTCAAATTACGGAATATAGAATATTGATACTTATGCTCTCAAGCGGTGAAAATAATAACTAGATGATTTATTTATTTTCCAATTCAACAGTGGCGCCAAAATTTAAAATTCAAAATTAATTTATGTATAGTATATTATATTCTATATCATTAAATTTATTGAAACTTATATTTTAGGAAGTTGAATTTCTTGAGTATCATTTGTCATATAATGAAGAGTTATTTAAACTAGACAAAAATGCTAAAATCCTTAAAAAAATAAACTTTGTTAAACAAAATCCTATTCAGCCATCATTTTTCAGTAATATCCAACTAGATCTACAAAAGCTTTATTTTAGAAAGACACCAGATGATAAAAAAATTGCACGAAAGTGGTTATCAGTGCTATGTGTTAATAATAATAATTAATATGTGTTAATAATGAGCTAAAAGTTATATACTGTCTGATTTGCATTGCTTTTAGTTCATCTCCTACTAAATTTTCTAACGGTTGTAAAAATGTACGTTAAAATAATACGCGATGGTGGTCTTGAGAAAAAGCTTTGTTTTGGATTTTTGATGGTGATAAATGTCTTTTTCCTATAGTTATTAGTGCTTTACATCATATTTCTATTTCCAAAAATGTTGAACCTAAAGTTTGTTCAGAAGCATCTTCAAGGGCGTAGCCAGGATTTTTGCTTGGGGGGGGGCACGTAAGCATTGAAAACACATTTTTATGAATTTTATTTTACAGTAATTTAAATAATCAAATAATTGTTTAAATAAATCAAAATATGACATTTTTTTGTACTTGTAGTGTTTGAAAATTTCATGAAATTTAAAAAAATTAAATATTTCAGTATTTTAATAAATTTTATTTTTTTTTAAATAAGTTTTATTTTTATGTATATAGTTGTTATAATTTACTTTTATAATTTTATAATACTGAAACCAACCACTAATTACCCATTACTTACTCATTAGTAATGGTTTTTTTTTGGTATTATACATTTAAAAGAGTATTCAACACAGGGATTTCGGTGCACTTTGCATTGTTTTCCAAAGCTTACTGTGTAATGCTCGTCTTGTTACAAATTTGTTTTATGTACATTTGAATGAGAATAAGAAAGTTTATTTTGCATTTTTTTGGCATTTTTTGGCATTTTTTAGTTTTTAGGTCATTTTCTTAATTTTTTAGGGCATTTTAAAGTTTTTGGAGCATTTCTTGAGTTTTTGGAATCCAAGTGTATGAATTTGAAATTTTATTTTAAGATTTTTACATCAACATGGTTTTTAAATAAATATACTATGTATTTTAATTTACACTTGTAATAGATTTTTACAATGCATTTTTTAAAAATTTTTATTGTAATTTATACAAAAATTATTTAAAATAAAAAAAATTTTAGATCATAAAAGCAATTTTTTTAGGGCATTTTTCGGGGTTTTTAGGGCATTAAAATCCCAGCCCTAGTTATAATATTTCATCGAAAACATAATAGAAAACCTTTCTAAGAAAGGTATACTTATACACCATAAGAAATATCGATATCTTCTCCTAGGGAAAAAAAAATCGCTGTGCAATTAAAAATAGACTACAGTCTACAGATATACAATAATATCGATGTATAATATATATAAAATATAATATAGTTATATAAATATATAATATTTCAATTTAATTTATCGATTACGTATTTATATGTTCGATATTCAACATATTAAAAACATCTACTTAATATTTTGATCAGTGGGGGGGCATTCTCAAAAGCTAGCTCAACTGTAATGTCAAAAATGTTTTCATTGTAAAAAAAATAACTTTTGATTTTTATTAAATACATTTTATCATAATGTTTTTTCTCATATTTGTTGTTATTAATTTATTATAATGCATAGTATGAATTATAATTACATAAACAAAATTTGTTTGAACCTAATATTGACTATTTGTTGATTAGTATGTTACGGTATTTGCCTTCTGTCGTCTGTTTGAAAGCGCGCTAGCACTGTTATATTATTTTCGATTAGTAATCTCGATAAGTAATCGCATTTACTTCAACTGATTCCTTCGATGTTGATTTGAAAGATGCGGAATTGAGGACCCACATCTCGGGTCAGGTGGCCCTGAAAAGGGCCGTTTAGATGGTGGGTGTTGATGTTGTTGTTGTTGTTAATGTTGTTGGAAACCGGGAGATCCATAGAATGGACAGTTTCGGAGGTCGTTGTTGATAAATCTTAAGCCTTCTGCGACGTTGCCTGGGGTACACTACGTAGAAGGGCTTTACCTATGTACCCCGCGATTACGATGTATGATAGTATAACACAAGGCCACTCGGGTGACAGCTGGTTGTTAATCCTAATTATCTATTTTCAAATTATTTTCGAAATATTTGGAAAAATAACGTAGAAGAAAAACAATCTTTATTCTAAAAGTTATGCCAAAATGATGATAACAGTAAATTTATTTTTAGAGTTGGGCAGTTAATTTTTGGAAATATAAACATTGATGTGAGTATACTTTCATGTGTGTCTATAAATATTAAAATAACCATATATACTATTATAATTTTAAGTTTTCAAAAAGTGTTATACTCATCTATATATTAAAATTATATTATATATTATTTAAATCTACCTATATATTTTTTTTTAAAAAATATTTTACCTAATAAATTACGTTTATATTTATGTGTGTAAAGAAAGGTTGGTGGCTGGGTGTCCATAGATTTTAGTAATTTGGATAAACATGGTAAATTTACTGTAGCCGCCACTGCTAATGAGTAATGACCTCATTAATTTTAGAAACACTGATACGATGTTAAGATATCATTAAAAATAAAAACACATAAAAATACTTTTTATAATATTTAATAACTTACTATTATATTATTGCTACTATGCGAGCATATAAATATACAATTTTGCTTAAACATATCCTGTAATTTGTATTTATTTATTTAGAATAAATATATCTTGTGTATCTTTCATTTTAGATTCTGAGCGTAGCCATGAATGTATTAATTTTACAATGATGTGTTTTTTGTGTCTGTCAGCAACATTTTGGATAATAAAAATTCTTCCGATTTTCGAGATCAACACCATTCCTGATAGAAAAGTGAATGTAGATGGTACTTTTGGGACGTAATTTTTCGATTTTCTCAATACTTATTTAACGTCATGGAAAAAACCACCGAAAAATTACGAAAAAAACGGGATTTCAATTTCTAACGCTTTGTTTATCATCATAGAAACGTATAATATTTATATTTAATAAAATAAAAAATATTCTTTCTACCTGAAAATATACTGCTCCCATAATCACAAGTGTGTCTCACGGATAATTGTATACTCAAGATGATCGATGAAAATGTTTTGAACATCACACACTGAATATTAAATAAACGAATCGAACAAAATTTGAATCATATAGAGTTGGTGCATATTTGAGCGGGCAACGAAGTGAAATAAAGTTATAAATTATACTAATAACTAGCTCATCCCGTGCACTTCGTTGCCCATTAAAAGTGCCAACTATAATATAGTTTTATTTCATATAATGAATTACTCGACGTTGTTCGCCGACCAGTAATGATACATTCCTTCATAATTTGAGATATTAGATATATATTTTAGATATTTATCATACCATGATATGATATAACCCATAGGTGCTTCTAAGTTTGGAATTCTAGTACACACGAAATACAATTTATGTAAACGTGTGATCCACTTAAGGTGGTGTTGCATAGCAAATCGGGGGTTATTTTCGTTTTCAACTGTCCGAGCGAGTGACCCCACCCGGTCTAGAAGTGCACTCGAAATGTGAAAAAAAAATCCCCACCATAACCACCATTCAATACGTCTCATCATATTATAAAAACAATGTAATACCTAGGTAGTGTACGCTAGTTTATTAATTTTACAATTTTTCTCATAATTATATTATATTAGTGATGGGCATAATCGAATGATTTTAATAATCGAATGATTAGTAATCGAGACATTTTCATAATCGAGATATCACTCGAAATAATCATTCGAAATGTCCAAATGAAATATTAATAATCGAGATATCACTCGTTCAAAATAATCGAATTGTTTTGAATGAAATATCGAATAATAACAATAGACGGGTTTCTTTTTCTTATGTTATCTTTACATTATTTATACTTGGTAAATATCAACAACTTTACTATAGCTATGTCCTACCAAATAATCCTATGGTTAGAAAAATATATTACCCATTAAGTCAACAACAATTTAATAATAGTTTTATTATAGTTTATTAGTTAAATTCCCTCGTTTCATGGACGTCATTCATTCATTCCAAATAATTTATATCCGATTATTAACATTTTGACTATTTTGAGGCTAAGAATTCATTGTTTTAAAAATAAACTTAATAAACGAGATATCATTAGAAAGTATGATTCGATTATAATAAATCATTCGAATATAATATAATCATTCGATTATAATATAATCGAGATATTATTTTCGTAATCGAAATATCTCGATTATATAATCAATATAATTTTCATAATCGAGAAATCTCGATTATTTTCATAATCGAGATATCTCGATTATATATCTCGATTATGCCCATCACTATATTATATAGTTCGTGTTAAGACGTCGTACAGTCCACACGTTAATTGCCTCTCGTTCCGCTTTATCAGCTCCCGATAGCGTGTGCATTGTTCGTTGTGTCCAGCTCGTCGCGGTATTCGTACCGTTGGTAATGTATAAATTATCTTTACATTACCCAAGACCAACCCATAATTTTCCTTATCTACATCATTATGAGTTACTCTAATCGCCCACCGACTCCTACCACCAAATATCCCAAACCGTCAAAAAATAAACATTTAACAGATAAAACTATTCCACCGCTTATTATCACCAAAACACTAATAGACCAAATGGGTGTCAATAGCCCCTCGGACTTCTCTGACAACGAAAATGACTGGCAAACAGTCCAATCAAATATTTCAAAACGCTCAAGATCTCCCAACAGCTCTTCTCCTACCACAAAAAAACCTGACAAAAATATTTTTATCTCGGCTAACCGTTTTTCTCCGATTGCTCCTTCTGACGAAATTCAACCTATAGAAACATCAAGTACCAATACAAACCCTGTAATCAATGACAATGAAAATAAATCATCAAAGCCACCTCCTATCTTTATTCAAGAACAGATAAACTACAACAATTTCTGTCAAAAAATGAAAGAATTAATGATGCAACCGGCTTTGATTGTAAAAGCTCTACCAAAGGTCTTAAACTCCAAACGTACAGTCCTGTCTCCTATAGATCAGTCGTATCTTACCTCAAAAATAATAACGTCTCCTTTCATTCATTTCAACTAAAAGAGGAGAAAGCATATCGCGTCGTTATACGAAACATGCATCATACGACTGACACCTCTCTTATTAAACAAGAACTCTTAAATAAGGGATTCGTCACTAGAAGCATAACGCCTGTTACAAACAAGCTAACCAATACTCCCCTACCGATATTCTTTATTGATTTAAAACCGAGTCCAACAAACTCCGATATTTTCAAACTATCTTCATTATGTTATACAAAAATTAAAGTTGAAACTCCCCACCCAAAAAAAGAAATACCGCAGTGTCACCGATGCCAAACGTACGGCCACACTCGTGGCTACTGTAATCACTCTCCCCGTTGTGTACGCTGTGGTGAACAACATGAGTCAACTGAATGCACCAAAGATCGCAGCTCTCCTGCCAAATGCACTCTATGTAGTGGTAATCACCCGGCTAACTTTAGGGGCTGCCAATCGCACCTAAATCTTAAAAAAAAATTATCAGAAAACCCTTCAAAAAAAATCTGGAATAAAAGTTCTTTCCCACGTCAATCAACTGTAAAAAATACCTATGAATTTACACACCAAGCTTACTCACAAAATTTCCCTCCATTAAATCAAGATTCTTCTTCTCACAGTCATGATAACAACCCAAAGGATTATCAAAATGAAAATATCTCTGCACAACTATCATCATTTATTAATGAATTTAAAGCATTAATAAACCCTCTAATATCACTCCTCACCACAGTCATTGATAAACTTATTAAAAATGCCAACAAATAATTTGCAAACACTCTCCATATTGTTATGGAATGCAAACGGCATCTCGCAACATTTAAACGAACTACAATTGGTCCTCGGTGAAAAAAAAGTCGAAATTGCACTTATAACGGAAACTCACTTAACTAAAACTTCATCACTCAAGCTATTTGGATATGATATTATCAGAGCCGACCACCCAGATGGTACTGCACACGGAGGCGCTGCTCTCCTAATCTCAAATAAAATCGACCATTTCCCTCTTCCTCCATACTTGTCTCCAAACATTCAAGCAGCTAACACATCAATAAAAATTAACTCTATAACTATCTCCATTTCCTCTTGCTATTTCCCACCAGGAAGACCCTTCCCTTTGGCCGAACTGAGTAACCTTTCTCAAACTCTAAGCTTCACTCATGTTATTGGTGCTGACTTCAACGCTAAATACCATACATGGAGCCGCACCACCAACACTAGAGGTCGTCCTCTAAACAACTTCATCTCGCTCAACCACCTCAAGGTTATAGCGCCGCACTCTCCAACCTATTGGCCATTGCATGGCAACCGACACCCCGACACCCTTGACTTTTTTATCACCAATCTACTAAACCGCTTTTCCACTGAACTTGTAAACCTAAACGATCCAGCTTCTGATCATACACCTGTATTACTCCTCATTGGTGCTCAACCCACTTTGAAGCAAAACAGACCAACCATTACTCCAGGTACTACAAATTGGAACAAATTCAGAGTTATCATCTCAAACAAAATAACTCTTAATACCAAATTAAAATCATCTTCCGATGTCGACCAAGCAATCACCCAACTTTCGGATCTCATTCAAACAGCAGCCAAGGACACATCTTCCCTTCGCGCACCCTATTCTCAAACACCCAAACTATCTCCGGAACTAAGACAACTTATTGTTGAAAAATGCAGAGCCAGATCTAAATGGCAACAAACTCACTACCCTGCAGATAAGACAAAGTACAATTATCTTTCCAATAAACTTAAGTCCCTACTTAAAACTCACAAAGCCAATCTTTACAAAAATCACTTACAAAACCTCTCTCTTACAAATGGATCTCTCTGGCGCAAAACTAAGTCAATACTACGAATAAAGGACTCTCCTCCGCCTCTTCACCCTGCAGACAACTCACTTGCTTCTACAGACATGGAAAAAGCAGATATTCTCGCTGAAGAATTATCGGGCGTTTTTAAACCACATCTCATTCCTACGCCAGCACCACACATGTCGTCTATCATGGAGTCTCTTCAGTCTACTTTACCTATGGCCCTACCTACAAAACCTACTTCTCCAGCGGAAATAGTGGGTATTATTAAAAAACTGGCAAACAACAAATCCCCAGGTCATGACCTCATCTCTAACAAAGTCTTCAAAAATCTACCTATGAAATCGATCGTTCATCTTGCTCATATCCATAATGCAGCCTTTCGGTTATCTTATTTCCCAACTACCTGGAAACATCTGTTATTGTTACAGTACTCAAATATGGTAAGCCTCCCGAAAACCCCTCCTCGTACAGGCCCATTAGCTTACTACCAGTTCTGGGTAAAATCCTTGAAAAAATCATTCTCAAGCGAATCACTACCATAGCACAATCAAAAAACAGCATTCAAAACTTCCAGTTCGGCTTTCGTGCTCACCATGCCACAACTCATCAACTCCACAGGGTTGCGGACACTATCTCCGCAGCACTCGAAACCAAAAAATACTGCGCCGGTGTTTTTCTGGACGTCGCGAAAGCATTTGATACCGTCTGGCATGACGGTCTCCTTTTCAAATTAAAAAATATTTTTCCAGCCCCTTTATACCTAATACTTAAATCCTATCTTGCCAACCGCTCTTTTAATGTCCGACATAATTTACAACACTCAAAACAATATCCTATATATGCTGGTGTCCTTCAAGGCAGCGATATTGCTCCTTTCTTATACACCATATATACATCGGACCTGCCCACAACTGAAAATACCTTAGTTGGAACATATGCTGATGATACTGCCCTATTATTAGTTTCTTCTGACCATACCACAGCATCTCATCAACTTCAAACTCACCTAAATACTCTCTCACAGTGGTTCACCAATTGGAAAATAAAAATTAATGAATCCAAGTCCTCTTTTGTGACTTTCTCACTCAAATCTCTAAACTGCCCAGCAGTAACAATCAACAACATCGTCATTCCTCATTCAACAGAAGTTAAATATCTGGGTCTTACATTCGACAGACGCCTTACCTGGTCTCTCCATCTTAAAGATAAGCGTAAGAGATTTAACTCTAGACTTCACCTGCTAAGGCCACTACTTCGTTCGAACCTTACCTTACCCATCAAAATCATTCTTCATAAAGCTCTTCTTCAACCAATATGGACATACGGTATTGTAATCTGGGGTTCCGCCTAAGAACTCAAACAAGAAAACCATACAAGCGTTCCAAAACATCACTCTTCGCTTAATCACTGGTGCACCCTGGTTCGTCTCGAACGAGACCATAAACTCCGACCTCAAATTACCATCCATCGACCATACAGCTGCTGTCTACTACAAACGCTTCCACGCCAAACTCCAAGCTATTCCTAATCAACTAATCAATGAATTAGCTTCACTAACACTTCCAGGTAATCCAACCAGACGTCTGAAAAGGAAATGGTGCCGTGATATGATCACTTAAGTTTAAAACTTATATATATTTGAGGTGTCACAAATGTGTGCCTCCCTCCTCATGTAATTATTCTTGTTATTTGTCTGTAAATTGTTATTACTTTTACTTATTGTACCTTGTATAGATTGTAATTCTTCTAATAAAGCCAAATTTTTTTAAAAAAAAAAAAAAAAAAAATTATATTATATTTTTGAACAAAGATGTGAAGTATAATTTATGACTAATTACAATTAACTAATAATAAAAAACTTATTAAAATAACATAGTATTAATTTGTAATTTTTTTAATTGGGTTAGAATTGGAACTCTTGGTTAGATTATCGACTATAATTTCTTATCATGGTGTCCAAATTCTTATCTGGGGATATGTGTTGAGTTTACACCGCCATCTTGTGCTGTTTGCCGAAAACAAAACTAGCTTTTTCAATTTCCGTAATGTGACGGTTCTCATATTACCATTGATTATAAATATATTATATTATATTATATTATATTATATTATATTATATTATATAGTATATAGTATATATAGTATTTATAATCAATGATATTACTGTCCATGTATTTACTTTCTGTCATATGACGGTCCGTGATATTAAGGTTTTCCGTCATATTACGGTCCGTACATTTTTTAATTCCGGCATTTGACGTAATCTGACGTCTGACGGTCCGTAACTTGACACAAGAATTCCGCAATCTGACGGTCCGTTTGATTATTTTCCGTGTATTTACGGCTACCCTTTATTTCGAAGTGTTCTCATACGAATCGATGTGTGACACGACTTTTTTTTTTAGTCGGCTGACTCGAGCGTGAAAAACGCGCGACAAGCCCAAAATTGATGTCATATATCGATTCACAAGAAAAATTCGCAAGAAATACATTACAAGTATCTGTGTTTAGATTAGAAATAATGTTCTAATAATAATTACATAAAACCCAGGTTTTGAAGATGGAAAAAAAATGTGAAAAGATTCCTTATTTGATCATTCCAGAGAGTACGCGTATACTATACTAGTTTCCTCCACCATACCAGAAAACGTACGTGTCCCCGACCCCCCACCAAGGATATTCTTGAAAATTTCTATTCAAATATTTTATACGTAATTTGTATGAATTTGTTTGACAGTTCTTAGAATTTTTACGACACTAGTATTCAAGCAATATCGAAAATACAGAAGGGGGACTGGAGACATATGTTAATAAATAATTATTCATATGTTTTATACTGCAGGATTCAAGAACTCAATTTGTCTGAATTTGTATGACCATTTTCAGAATTCTAAAAATATTATTTATGACAAAAATAAATACATAACATAGTAAAATATATACATAATAGAATCTATTAATAATCTAATAAAACCATAATATTCCAATACAAATTTCAGACATATTATATTACTAATCTAGATAATATAGATTGTTGTATTTCTAGTAAGGAAGTTATGAATTTTAAATTGTGCTGATAAAAACGACTTATAAAAAATAAAAAATAAAAACTGATTATAAAAAATGGTTTTACAAACTCATACAAATAGCGTTGATTATTTTTGCGAAGAAAAAAGTAGAAATTTCCGAATGGGGGGGGGGGGCACGGGAAAATGGGTTTTTCGATTATTACGTGGGAGGGGGATGTATACAAATTCATACAAATTGAGTTCTTGAATCCTGCAGTATAAAACATATGAATAATTATTTATTTACATTTGGTGGGGCTGGAGACATATGTCTCCAGCCCCCCTTCTGTATTTTCGATATTGCTCAAATACTAGTGTCTAGAGATGGGAATTATAACTCACTTTGGTGAATCAATTCACTCAATTCAATTCACGTAAATGAGTCAATTCATCAACTCATCAACTCATATTTCATAAGTCAAATCATTTCTTAACCAAGTCATAATTTGAACCTAATCCTAATCGAATCAAATCTACTACATTTTAAAATAACATATTTTTCAGCTGATTTGTAATCACTTATCAATTATCACAGTTATCACTTTATCAGTAATCAAACCTAAATTAAGTTTTCAAGATTAATATTTAGTACTTTCTAATTAAAGGAAAAGATTGTTTTTTAAGTACTTTTTAAAATTTTAAAAATAAATATAAAACGCTGTTGACGGATACAGACACTTATAGGGGGGAAGTTGGGAAGGTAGGATACTTATAATCAGTTCCGTCTTTACCATATGGGCAAGTGGGTACGTGCCAAAGGCCCCCATCTTGCTGAATAGAAATTATAACTTTAAATTTAAGCTGTAACGTCTTAATACGACAGCTTATACAAAAAATTTAGGTGAATTGTAGTTTTAAAGAGTTAAATAAATAATGATTGCTTAATTGTGTGTAATTACATTAAGTATCTTATTTCTTATCCCATTATTTCATTTTTTTTTTTGCCTACTGAAGTTCAGCTAAGTTTCGTGAATCCCTACACACCTAAGAAGGCCCTGCATTTAATTTTATTTAATTTATAACTAAAAGCAACGATAAACTAAAGAGAGAGCATTGCTAGAATGGTCACCAACGTTCAGAATCGGATAGGCACCCAAAGAAAAAGAATAATAAATACATAATATATAAGCTTATAATGTGGCAGGGTAAATAAGTTATAATTACAAATCATTATGTTGTTTGGTATACATGTATAATGATAAAATATACACTTATACAAATAATATTCTAAGAAATTTAATCACTTAGGTAATAGTTAATATCTATAATTCAAAAATATAATAATCCATTGTTAGAATTTCTGTGGTATTACACTGAATTTATTGATAAGATAACAATTTCATATTTGGAATTGGTGACTTGACCGATTCAACTCTTTACGGGCTTAAAGCCGTGGTTTCCTATAACCACGCACTCGTGATTGCGTGGTGCGCGATGCGTGTTTGCGCTATCACGCTTGCGTGATGCGTGATGGAAGTGTTTTGCTACAATGCGTGTTTACGACTGCGTGGTTTGGAGTAGAACATTTTCGTTAGTTGATGTTTAGTAGTACATCAAAATGGACGTGGTTATGCTATACAATATTTTGGAGGATGAAGCAGATGATGAACTATTGCTACTTGCGAATAACTTGCGTAATTAAAATGATGAAATGTTTAGTCAACGGAGCAGGGAGGGTTGTTTCAGTACATTAATTCAAAGGCGCCTAATTGATAATGAAACTAGATTTATGGAATATTTTAGAGTGTCACTTGAATTATTTAATTAATTAATAATAAAAATAAAATATAAATAATATATTACAAAACTAATAATAAACAAATAAAACTGCTAATCACGCACTCCGTTTCACGCAAAAGTTGACCTCATGGCGACTACTGCGCGATTGACGTGCGTGATTCGAGAATCGCGCGCGTGAATTGTTGATGAACACCAATACTATTTTTCATAGTTTCAACTTTTGCGAGATCACGCATCGCGCATCGCGCAACACGCAATCACGCATGCGTGGTTGTAGGAAACCACGGCTTTATAGTTCAGTTGTCTCAATTCAGTGTTGGTACTGAATTGCCAAGCCACTGATTTAGTGATTTGCTATGTTGGTACTGAATTGCTGAGTCGCTGATTTGTGATACTGATTCAATTCATTCAATTCACTAAAAAGAGTCGACTCACTCATGAACTACACATCTCTACTAGTGTCGTACAAATTCTAAAAATTGACTAACAAATTCATACAAATTACGTACAAATTATTTGAATAGAAATTTTCAAGAATTTCTTTGGTGGGGATCGGGGACACGTACGTTACCAGAAACACTCTGCATTTTTATATATATATAACATGTACCTATAGTAAATAAATTAAAGATAATAAAATGAGTGATAGTAATAATGAAAATATAAAATTAACACGTGGTCACACGTTTCAGTCGTCTCTCATAATGCAATATTGATCATTAAAAATGAACAAAAGCAAAAATAGTTTCTACTTGACTGAAGCCTAATTTTCATGATTCAGTCACAATGAAACAAGTGTTCACATTTAACTTGTTCAGTTTTCATGAATCAGTCATAATGAATGTTTTGACTGACACTTGTAAACCCGGCTTTACAAGTTAACCAGTGGCTGTTATAAAGGGGGGAGGTTGATATGTATAACGCCCCTCCCTTGGTCCCTTTTTCTTTATATTTTATTTATAATTAATTATTTATTTAGTACCGTGGTTCTCAACCGGTGTGTCTCGACACACTAGTGTGCCACGTACTATCGTGGTGTGTGTCACCAAAATATAATTAATTACAATTGTAGCTTTTGATATACTTACTGTATTATGATGAAATAATAACAAAAACACAGATTAGAAAGCAATTATGAAGATATTCTTATTGATTTATATCTTATTTATTAAAAATATCATCAAATACAACGTTAATTTCAAAATTGTTTACGTTTCAAAATGATTCATTTTGGATTTTTTTGCTAAACAAATATGCCGGAACGAGCAAGAAAGTATTACAAATTTTATTTCCTTTTTCAACATAATTTAATTTAAATGAAATTTCATAAATAAATCAGCATTTTCAATATTATAAATAACAAAAAGCAAAAAATAGCCTACATTAAAAGATATTGAAAATAAATTACGACAGAAGTTTTCAACCATTCGCAGTGGCGCAATTATCGGGAGTGTTGGGTGTGCAATTCACAGAGGCCCCCGATCTTGAGGGGCCCTTAGAATTAAAATCTCATATACGATATTCCTACTATATTATTCCTATAATATTAAATACATTAATTACAATAAATTATATTAACCATAACATAAAAGAAAACGATATTTTCTAAAAATGTATTAAAAGGTAACAACGTACGACTGTTTTTCATTTTTACTACAGTGAAACCTCTATATAGTGGACAGCCACGGGGAATTAAAAATTGTCCACTATAGAGAAAACCTTTACTTAGTGGACATTTTCAAAAAATTACTAAATGTCCACTATAGGGAGACACTATAGGAAATGGGCTATATGTACACTGTATACATATGAACATATACATTGGAATATTAATTTATTATTTATTATATATATTATAATATAAATATGCATGTATATGTATATGTATGTAGTATAAAAATGCTTATAAAAATGTTTAATGATTAAGTAAAATTAAAAAAATTCAGACTTATTCCGGCATTGTATCGGTTGCCACAATCACACCTCGGCTCCCTTCTTTCCCATCGTCGCGCAACCGTCCGTTGTCTTCTTTTGGTTTTATTTTATTGTACGTTTTTAAACAGTGTGTTTCAAATTCAAAGTAATAAACTAATTCATTATCATTTCGATAAACTTTGTTCTTTCCTTTTTATTCTTTTTGTTAATAAAACACCCACAACATACAGTTCAAATTGTAATTTTTCGAATAGGGAAACCATTAAGATAAGATAAAATATGAACGAATATATAACAGATAAATATAGTGTTTTTAATATGTACGTTTTCGATATGTACATTTATTGTGTCCATTTATGAGAGGTAATTTTTAATTTGGTACCAGTTTATTGTGTCCACGTCCACTATTAGGAGTGTCCACTACTAAGAGGTTATAACTCCTATTATGCGCATACATTTTTGCCGGGGAATTTAGAAGTGTCCACTATTGGGAAGGGTCCACTATTGAGAGGTGTCCATTAATAGAGGTTTCACTGTATTAGGTAAGGGCCCCTGTCCAGAAATTTTCACATGGGCCCCTTATTATCAAGTTGCGCCACTGACCATTCGCCTACAATTCAAAGACCTATGTTTAGTTTACCGATCACAGTATCACAATAATTTCTTTTTTTATAAACTAATATTGTTTTTTTATGATACTTATCTATAGTATTTTATTTGAACTGTTTAAATTTGAATTAAGTTAATTTAAAGTTATTATTTTTTTTATTTTTTAAAATTCCAACATGAGTAAATTTACAATTGTTTGTAATTTTTAATTTTTCGAAAATCCATCAGTCGTGTTCAAGCACGGTCGCGACGTATTTTTTGTCCCAGCGCCGTGTCGGGCGATAAGCTCCGTCAAGCTGCTTCCCCTCTCCTCTGCCGTTCGGCACCGGGTTGTCTGGCCGTTGGGCTACTCACCGCCGGCACCTTTTTGTTGTTACGCTGTCTTTTCCAGGCGGTCGAGCCTAACGCATCGTTTGCGTCCGTTCGCCGTCTCACGCTGGTGCTGCGAAAACCGCGTGTGCGGACAACGCATCTTGTGGAGTCATTGTGCTGCCTTCTCGCGTATATAGTCCGCGTGTGTTATAAATATTATAAGTTATTTTGTGGTGGTCTTGTGACCAGTGTTGTAAGTCCCAAGATAGTTGGGGCCTGACACGTCCACTACACTTCGGCTTTATCCGAGCGAGTGATTTTTTTTATATATACGTTTTGTGCAAGAGCTGTCGCCTTTCCAGCCGGGATCTCGTCGTCGGTTGTGACCAGCGGTATCGTTGATATATTATATTATTCTTTATTATTGTAATCTTATTATTTTTATTATTGTTTAAATTATTATTATTATAGCAATCGTCTGGAGAGACGTCTTCGACGTTTATGCACTGTTCATTTTTTTTGTTGCTTTTTACCATTGTCATTACCATCCCACACATGCGCGAGTCGTCCAGTAAACTGCTAACGCAAGTGCTGACGGCGCAACAAGTCGTTTCAAGTGTGTCTTTATGGATCTAAATTAGTGTCGTCCTACAAAAAGGTTGAAAACCACTGATTTAGTACAGAGATCGAAAACAAAAAAAAAACATATACCTATTGGCTATTTTTAGTTTTTACCTAATCAGCAATTCGTTGTTGTTTGTAAAGGTGCGATTCCTATGCACGCGTCTGTAGACCCGCCGCGGCACGACGCAATTCAAGTTTCAGCCGCGATGACGATTTTCTGGCCACGCGGCAAGGGTACAGATTCCTATGCGCGCGACTCTAGCCGCGCCGCGCCGGACCACGGCGTCCAGTGTTAGAAAATCTGTATGAGCTACTACACGTATTTTGCTACAAAAGTTATTTGTTTCTATTTTTAAAATGTCTTTAAACAAAAAACAAAATTTAATTTTAAATCTTCTTCTTTTGCAAGAAATAGACGAAGAACAATCAATTATTAATATGGTAGTGTTTAAAAAACCAACAAGGCACATGAGATGTTTTTAGCTAGGAAGATAGAAGGTGTTTTCAGTGTTCTCGTTGAAAAACATTTGTGGAGAGATGAGAGCAAATTTAGGGAGTTTTTTAGATTGAGTTGGGATCAATTCACGTACGTCTTAAATATAATTGAGGACGATATTACAACTAGTCCAAGTATTACATTTTTTTGTTCATATCTTCGGATATTTGTTGCCAAACATTATCCCTCACTCCTTGATTTTATATAATTCGTGTTCGACATTAAAAATGCTTGGATGGCGACTCACTAATTCTGCCAGTTTTATGTCTTCTTCTAGAGAAAACATGATGACCGTGACAAACAACGAAACGAATATATATATATTAATCACGAAACGAATATATATATATGCTTACACAGCCGCGCGCGTCCACGATTTGACACCTTTCGGAGTACTCGCATAGGCGGAGATGGGGGGAGGCTTAGCCCCCCTAAAAAGATCAAAATTATTAAATTTCGTAGTATAAAATATTAAAATAGGTACTTATTTTGCAACAATTGACATTTAAGCCCCCTCTAAAATTCAATAAAATCTCCACCTATGAGTAGTCGCCAATTCGCAGTCGCAGCCGCGCGCGGCTGCGGCTGTCAAAGGCATCGGTTCCATTCATCAACGAGTAAACTAGTGCGATGAGGCTGAAATTTGAATCTACAGACGCGTGCATAGGAATCGCACCTTAAGCTTATTTTATTTTGGTTCTTATATCGTGTATTATTCGGGATTTCGTTATTTATGACTATTATCCGTTATCGCATGGGTTTCCTATTGCGAAAGCAAGATAATCTAAAAATATTATAAATTCCGTATATTGTATAGTAAGTATAATAAATGGTGTAATCTATTTTTGTTAATCTAAAAAAACTGCAGTTCTATTTAAAGTGCTTATATTATTTCAAAATATTGAAGAGATTATGCATGCAAGGCCGCCCACAGGGGGCCACGGCCCCCCGCTCATTAGGATAATTTGTTTAAAATTTTGATGTTTTCTTATACATATAAATATTTGATCAATATTTTTCTTTCATTTTTTATTACATACATTTAAAACAAAATAATATTATACCCTAATTTATTGCAATTTAATAAAAAACAGAATTTATGATAAGTGTATTGTTTTTCGCCCCCCTCCCCCCAGAGAAAAATTTCTGCGGGCGGCCTTGTATGCATGGGTAGGGCTGCGCGGTTATTTTAAATAATGGATTAATCGGTTATTTTCCAACCCTTAAAAATAATTGATATAATAGAAATTCGATTATTCAATTAATAATCGGAAGACGATTATTAATTAATTATTCAATTAATAATCGAAAAACGATTATTAAATAATTATTTAATTAATAATCGAAAGACTATTATTTGATTAAATTATTGAGATGGTTTAATAATTTAAAGTACTCGTATATCAGATTATTTCGTTTTTATATTTTTACATTATATATTTATGAAAAAGAAATTATGAATGAAATATAAATATAACATGTAGAATTTATCATTAAGCCTGGTTTACACGCAACGACGTGCTTGACAATTTACGTTGTTTTTATTGTTCCAATTAATCGAAAGAGTGAATACTGTTTACACACTACGATTTCTTGTCCAATATTCTTTGTTGATCGCGATTCACTCAGGCTAAATTTAAGTTTTACTAATTCTATATTTCTATAATCCTATCACAATTTATTGTAAAATATAATCAATTATAATTTCTGTATCGATTAAACCCGGTTATAATTTATATAAATTATAACAATTATAACCGGTTATAATTTAATAACTGATTATAATGTATGTATCGATAATAACCGATTATATGGAAATAAAATAATCACGCAGCCCAATGCATGGGCTATCCGACATTATTAACCCTATGATTTTTTTTTTTTGTAATTTTCGTCCCCTACCCTTAAAAGTCAATTATAACCGCCACTGGAGTCAACCTGACTACGAATTTCGAGAATTGACATACGAGTTTTGATTTAGATTCAAAGAAGAGTTGGAAGAATCGATTTACTGATTCAACTCATTAAACTGAGCTGTTTGAAAGATTGGATTCAACCACAATGATTTGAAATTCTCACCCAATCTTCGGTATAAAATAAAAATAACCCATATTCATGATAACCACTATTGATTATTTTAGATTCTGAACGGAGTGAAGAATGTATTGATTTTACAATGATGTGTGTTTTTTTTTTTGTGTGTGTCGACACGTTTTGGGGCAGTAAAAATGCTTCAATTGCCTTATGTAGCAACTTTTCTGAAAGGAAAGTGAATCTATTTGGTACTTTGGGAGGTCAAAAGTAAAAAATTTCCAATATTTTTTAAATGCGACGGGAAAAACCATAAAAAAATTTGGGAAAAACGGGAGTTTTTACGCAAAACCAGTTTTCGACATAATCAAATTTTTTATTTTGCTATAACTCAAAAACTAATCGATGTAAATACTTGAAATTTTCACCAAATGTTTATATTAGCGTTCTCTATACACCATTAAATTTTTAAAGTATTTTGACTTTTATTAAGCTATTTATAGACAATTGAAATTTTCAATTTTTTTAAGTATTTTTTTTTTTTTAACGATAAAATTTTTTTGGCTGCCTAGAAAATCTTGAAAATTTAATACAAGGTTTCTTATAAGTTGTTCCTTAACTGATAAAAAAAAATCTAAAATCGTAAGTCACAATTTTTTTTTATAAGTGCTCAAAGTTCCAATTTATACGAAATATGTAAAAATCACGATAATTAGCAAGTTATTTTGTAGATAAAAATTCATAAAATTTTTTCTGTTCATACTTAAGGTTCAAAATTTTAACACGAGGTTATCTATAAGCTACTCTTCAAAAATCTTTAAAAAAATTTCTACCGGAAGTATAGGAAAAAATTTTATGACTGTTTGAAATTTAAATATTTACGAAATTGCATAAAATAGCGATTTATTCTCAAACGATTTTAAATATTTTTTATAATTCAAAAAGTATAAGTCGCAGATTTTTTAAATTTCTACCAGTTGTTAAGATTGGTATTTCCTTTATGTCATATTTTTTTCAAAATATTATATTGATTTTTAAGCCACTTATAGGCATTTAAAATATTCGATTTTTTTACATTTTTTTTTTATAATCGGTGATAAAAAAAATTTGGCTCGTACAAAATACTTGAAAATTTAATAGAAGATTCCACAGAAGTAGTTCTTAAAGTCATTCAAAAATTATTAAAATACATAGGCACAATTTTTTTTTATAAGCGTTTGAACAGCGAATATTGACAAAAAATTACATGTAAAATATAATATAATGTATAATATTCTAGACTGACAAACTATATCGCTGTATGCAACTGCCAACCCATCCTAATTGAAAAATATATTTATCGTTTCAAAATAAAATATACTTTTTACAATGTTTATAAATAACAATGTATTATATCCTAGACAAACATATGAACTCCGTTCAGAATCGTTATTCGTATACAATGATATCTATCATTGCATTCAAATTTAACAAATCCATTATAATAATGACCTATCCTATAAGCGAGGTGCACTCCACCCCTAACTGTACAGCAGAGCGAGGCCCATCCGGTTCTTTTTATAATTGTATCGATAATAATTTTATATAACATTTTTACATTCATTACCCACAGTTATTTATTACCATCATAATTATACTGGGTGCGATGCACCCAGTGAATATTTTCAAATTAATGCTGCTTCATCTCAGTGAATACTCTTAACTTTAAGGAGAATATGCTGTCCCCTATTGTGTATTTGTGAGTTCGCAGTGGCGTGGTGAATATTCTAATAGTGCTCGCGGTTTTCACCGTGTTTTAATAACACGTGTACACGGTTCCCGTGAACCCGATCTTATACGTATTAATATCTGTGTAATTAAAATCCGAGTTTTCCATTTTAATTGATCTTGTAAGCATTTCATCTAAATAATTAAAATCTTAAGTAGCATTTTTGGTACCTACAACTACACTGCAAACTTTGAAATCTATTATTTAAATCAAGACATTCTTCAGATAAAATCATATTTTCATATTACCTATCTAAAATGATATTAGGAGATGACCTTTCTTTTGCTCAGATAGTTAAAGGGGTTAACATCAACTACCATTTACAGCTTCTGCCTAGAATCTATTTGTTGTTAAATATTTAGTATTACTTCCAATTGCTATCAAATTGATATTTTTACTCTACTTTCCCATGTAGATTCAAACTTAGAGCATAAGTCATTTCAAAAAGGATATAAAATTAAAATAGAATAAAAAATATACTATTATTGTGTAAATAGCACTAAGGGATTGCTCTTCCAATAAAGCAATACAAATAATTTAAGTCAACTATAAAATGTAATTTTGGCCTAAAGTTAAAACAATACATAAGAAAAATGAATCATAATAGTATAAAGACCTTTTATTAATGCTACATAATTTATAATATTGAAATATCTAGATTATTTTTACTAGCATTTAATAATCCTTTATGAAAAATATAAAGATAAAATTCATACTTAATCATTTAAAATATTCTCAACAAATCGGTAATAAAAATTAATGATTTTATCAAATATAGAATACATTTTATATCTAAGCATTAACTTTTGAAATGTTCTTAATATTATAAGAGACCAGTTCATTTATATTTAGCTAATTTTATAGAATTATTATAGTAGTAGCTAAAATATTTATTTAAAATCATTTAACATTTTTTTAATAACCATAATATAAAAATAAAAATATTTCAATTGTTCATAAATTACATCAAATATAACTTCCAAAGATGTTTCCACTACCTAAGAACATTTTATCAATATTTCCAATAAATTGTAAAGCAATGTCTTAATGTGTCAATATCGTAGTTATTAAAAATTAAATGATTTGAAAAATTACAGATAAAAAAATAATGTGATATATCTTGTACTATATCAATTATTTATTCGCAAATATATATATATATATATATATATATATATATATACACACGCACGCGCGCACACACACAAACAAAAAAATTAAGACAATATGACAAATCATACTATAATGATTGCAAAGAAATTATATGTTCAATATATGCATTAAAATATAACAAAATATACAACATTTAAATTGTTCTTGTGTTGTACTATTATTCATTTTATAGAGTAATGAGTTTGAAAAAAAATAATAATACTGGTAAATAAAAGTAAAAACCATGGCAACAATCCTATTAAACATGAAATAGTAGGCATTACTTGTACAGAATAGTTTATATTCTAATTATTAATATATAAATAAATATTATAACATAAAAAAATTAATAATAATAAAAAAAAATAAACATTGTTCCTAAGTCCATTTTATTTTATTCAATGGCAACATTGGAAGACTTAAAAAAAGATATATAAATAAAAATTAACAGATGAACACGAAAATAAAAAATAAATTTTTAATAAAGTTATCAGAATTAAAACTTTATTTTCTTTGTACTATAAAAATAATAAAATAGGCGAGTTTATGCCTAATTGTGGAGGAGTTTTTAAAATCCAGACTATAATAATTATTATAATCTATATATTTTTATAACTTAAAAAAAAAAACATTAACTTGCAATGTTGTTATATATATATATATATATATATATATATATATATATATATAATATACATACATATAAAAATACGTTTGTGTTGTTCGTCCTCTGTTTGTGGCACTCCCAATATCTTACAGATACGTCGACTCGCCTAGAACCACCGGAAACACAATCACATTTGCGTCTACGCCATCAGATGTATTGTGCTCAAGCGACAGGTTTACGAAAGCCTAAGGGAGAGAATAAAGCGGCCTTCACCAATCATTATTCTACAAAAAATACTACACAACAATAATTAGGGATGACAGTATTTTACTTAAACGTTCAAACAAGAATAAAAATATTAATTTTATCAAATTTGCAATTCAAATAAAAAACATATTTGTTTTAAAATGAAATAGAACATAAAAGGGAAAAATAGATACTTAATAAAATGAAACACAAGCAACAATTTGTTCAAGTGTACATATTATTTTCCCCACGTGAATTAAAGCGATAGCCTAAATGAGAAATATTTCGAAGTAAAATTGTTTTCAATGATCCTGATATCCTATTTTAAATAAGAACAAATTATTTGTTTATGTAATCACTGACCAGATTCCCAACCATCTTCTTCACATCCAGTGTCATCTTCTTCAGCTGTTGTACAACTACTTGATTCACTTTCTGATAGTGTTTCCCCAACAACAGGTTCAGATACATCAGCACGTTCAAATAGTAAGGTAACATGAAAATCTGCACTGAATAGTTTATTTTGTTTATCCTTATGGCCATCCAAATCCCATTTGTTCATGTTTAATGTCAACAGGCGATTATCACTTCCATCCACATGACCAATAGAATTCGTGCTATAAGATAAATATTTGAACAATTATAAATTATATAAATTTACTAAATCAATACTCCTTAACTATAAAATGTATATAATGCATTTTTATTATTATAATTTAAAGTAAATTTGTTTTATATTTCATAATTATGCTTAAAATTATGCTCAATACATGTCCAAATTTTTATTAAATAAACTTTGAAAAATAAAAGTTGATCCTATATTATATATTATGATGTAATAAATAAAAATTAATATAAATCATAAACTTACCGCATTTTATTGTTTGAAAATCGAAGATTGGTTGACTCGTCCATACTATTTGTACGGACTGTTTTTTCGTGTTGACCATTATGTTTATGTTCTCTATTGCCATTTACAGTAACACCAGGTTCACAAACAAAAAAAGTATTAAACCAGAAATGAAACAACTTTTCCTAAAAAAAAAAAAAAAAATTAAATAATTTAAGTTTTAATTCCTAATCAATTAAAAACAAAAAAAAACATTATTTTTAGAATTATATAAAATCTTTAGAATTAAAAATTAACAACAGTAATGTAACTAAATACACACATCTTTGTAATACTAGAGTCCTAACAATTTGAAATTTTTTTAAAAAGACCAATAACTAAAAATGTAAATATAATTACTTTTGCTAATCAATTTAAGTTGAGGGAGTTTAGATTTTGTAATTATAAATAACTTATAAATATATATCTATATATCTATATATCTATATATATATATATATATATATATATATATATATATATATATATATATATATATATATATGTAATATTTATTATAAAATAGATTATTAATCCTGTCATGTTGATGCTTATAAATAATAAGATTAAAATCAAAATTTAAAATGTTTTTTCCCTTTTATAAGATTGAAAAATTTTCTATTAAGTTTTATAAGAGAAAATTCAACAGTATTTTGATTTTTTAAAATATTAATAATGCATAAGTGATAACACCTGAATTAGCTATTTTAAAACAATCGATTTTTAACATATTTTCTTTTAGATTAATATACATCAAATGAAAATGAAATAAAATTAATAAAATATTTTAGTATTATCTGCATACATTTTAATAAAACTGAATGAGATAATTTAGTAAATTACAAAAAATAAAAAATAAATACAGAAAAAATTCAAATTCAAACCTTTTTCTTCATTTTATGTTTATTATAACATTCTACTTTTACATCTCCAAGAACTTGAATTGTTTGTGTTAAACGGATTGTCACATCAGATGCGTTAAGATGTACATCTTGTTCAGATGCATCAGATGAATAAACTTTTCTGATTTTTGAACTATCTCCATTTATCCATTCTGATATTACAATACGGATACCTAAAAAATTAATTTAAATCTTTAATTATAAGTTATATATTCTAATTTTGAACTAAATAAAACTAAAAATGAACAAATACATACAAGTTTGGCCCAAATTAAAAATATTAGGCACTGGATCTAATTTTATTTCTTTTACAGTCAATACTACAGGCTTATAATTTAGGTTTTCTTGAACTAACAAAGCATAATAGTTGACATATCGTCTTTGACTGGGAATAGTTACACCCTAGAAAAAACAAACAATTTCATATTGATATGGAGATTGATTAAATTAATAGTAAAGAAAAAATACTTATAATTATTGTCAAGAAAAATCTATTCGCATTCGCTTTATCATAATTTGTAATCACATTATCAAAATTAATTATAGTTTATTCATTTTTATAGATTTTAACAATATTTGTAATACAAATATTTAATAAAATTAAAAATCAGAACAATTTATAAATAATATTATAATTTTGTAAAATGTCTAAATTATTATATTGAAATTAATAAAGTACACAATATATTTATTTTTTTGAAATAATTTAAATATACATCACATGATATATTTTATCAGAGATATAAAACTACTCTCAGTAAAAATATTATACTATAATATATAAACATTTTTTTTTTATTAAAAATAAATAAAAATAATTTTTTTTTTAAATTTTATAATTAAACCATAAACAATTTTTACAATTAAAAATTTTAACATTTTTGAAATTTATATTTAATTCAAATAAAATACCTTTTTATCATTCGTCCTTTTTTGGCCATAATAATTGAGAGCTTCTTCTGCCGAAGAGAATATTTTACTGTGTATAAGATAACAACATATCATTACACCAGTTCGACCCTTAAAAATGTAGAAGTTAAAATATATTTTTATTTCAGAATTTTTTTTAATATATTAAGATTAATGATTAATCATATTTAAATACTGATAGTTAATATCAAGCATCGTCATCAATTTTACCTTTCCAGCTTTACAATGAACAGCAGCAACATTTTTACTATCTTTTTCAAGCCATTGTTGAACATCTTCACAAAAAGGTCTTATCACTTCAATGCTAGGTGGATTATGATCTTGAAACGGATAGGTTGCCACACGTTGGTGAAACTTTCCAGGATCATATGATCGTTCTGAACAACTTTTATAACAAAAAAAATAATTAAAAGTTAGCATTAATATTTTGTTGTAAATAAATATACTTACAGATTATATATTTTATAATTAGTACGATGTTTCTTATCAAGAAGCCTGCTTACATCATCTATATGATTCCGATATACTACACCTTCTAAATTTTCAGCTGGATATCCCATTGCAATTACATTTGGTATAATGTCTAAACATGGCGATTAAGGATAAATTTAATCGTTCAAAAATGATTAATTAATACTCAAACAATAAAATATTTTACTAGTAATTTACTTAATTTAATTAAAACAATTGTATTTTTATCACAAATCATAATTTTAAAATATAAAATTGCATTTAAAAGATAATAATATCTATAATAATAATTTTAAAATATTCTTTATTTGTAAATATCAAAAGAAAATATAATTATTTACTGTCAATATCCACCTGGATGAAATACATAAAAAGAATACAAAATAACTAATAAATAATTATAAGACTTTACAGATATATATATATCAAGATAAAATTTGATCATAATTAATACTATGATATAAAATTATATTGTACAATTTTTCTCAACATTCTATAACAAAAAAAATCTTTTGTTTTAGTTACCTAATTTTTTCAAAAATTTAAGTAGTAATTATTGCTAAACAATAATAGGTCTGAAATCTCAAGAAAATAAAACAATTTTCCTACATGAAATATTTGTTTAAAGTATTGAAGAACTAATTAAAATCTATTGAACAATATAATTATATTATAATAAATCATAAGCAGTCATATACTGAAACTTATATTGAAAAAATAAGATAGTTACTTATAACAAATACATAATTCTAAAAAAATTAGTTAAGTATCAAAAGTAAAGGAAAGGATACAACTTAAATCAAGGTTGAACCCATCTTCGGTATAACGCTTTCTTTGTTTACTAACCAACTTTTTAATTGGATTAGTCATTTTGATGTTAGGAATGGCCATTCTGGTACGGATTGTCGAGCTATGCATCAGACCAGTTGATTTTTCGTCCATGGCCCTGCTGCTGACAGCTAGTTATGTGCATCGTTTGTAACAAACTAAAAACAAATATTGAGGCGTTGATCGTTGGAATACATAAAAAATCAGACAACTCAATTCACATTTTAACAAAAAAAAAATTGTATTACCTTACCTTATAGTTAGGTCCAAGAGTTATGTAGTTGAATCAACAATACTTTTATTTGCAATCAATAAGATGAACATGTCTATTTTATAGACTAATTAATGACGATAATTTACGGCTGGATACTCCAGAAATAAAAGAGAACAATACAACGGAAGAGTGGAAAAAGAAAATGAAATGAAAAATAAAACTTATAACATTTTTTCCATTAAAAAAAAAGAAACAAAGAACTGGAAAGCTTACACCGTAACAGTTTGATCAATTGTGTAGTACAAATACCGCACAATGTGACCAACATCAACATAAAAAATAAAAATAAGTCATAAAAAAAATATTGTAAAAAAAAAAAATTTGTATTTGTTAGTACAATACAAGGCTTAAAATGTTTTATTATCATTTATCAATTACTAATTAGTTATCCATTATAATTCATAAGTGGGGAATGAAAATATTACACTTACGCCTTGATATCTTTGTATGGATTGCTAGTACGTTGGTGGGTGATATCGTCCGCACATAATATGAAAAAGGTTTAGGTACAAAACAACGTACTAAATAGTAATTCCTAAAGACATATATGTTTATATGATTTTTCAGTTAAGTCTTCTTATTTAAGTATTTCACAAAAATGTTTTCTGTGTCAATTTTGTAACTATATTGTTTTATTAAAAAAAAAATTGTGTACAATATTTAGAGTAGGGAAAGTGTACCATTTTTCTACTACATATTCACCAATGATAGATACCAATGATTCGTTCCACGTTAAACAGTTACATGGTGCCCTGATCATATACATCTTGCGAACGATTTTGTTTAATGCTTTCAAATAAAACTAAAAGTATTTTCTAAGTATCATCTAGGTTTATATTTCTATAGATATTAAATTCTAACAGATAAAACGTAATAAGATATTATGATTAAAATAAATTTTGAGATTAAATGTTGAATTTGTTAATATACAATATTTTATAGCATTATAAGTAAATAGTAAAAAATTTAACGAAAACTTAAACTAAATTATACCATTTTATCGTTCATTGGTTTTTAATGATTGAGCGTAATAATTTACTTGCAACAGAGTAATTAGGATGTTATTTGCAATTTAGGTACTCATTATTACATCAAATAATTTTAATGTAGATATAGCATTAATATATTGCAATACGAAAAATGTCTAATAATATCTTTTAAAATTATACTACCTATTTATAGGTAATTTATTTTATTTTAAAATTATTTTAATTTTTACCTATATCCCTTAAACTTAAGTTAAACATTTTAAATTATAATATTTTTAAAATATAATCGAGAATAATTAATCATGATTTTAAGAATTTGTAGTTTTCTTGACACTGAAATGGTTAGATCAATATATACATAAAAAGTTATTTGTTATACCTTTCGCAAAGCTTATTGACAGGGCCGGATTTAAGGGAGGATAACCGGGGCCTCCACAAAAGAGGATCTTCGCAAAAGAGGGGCTCCACAATAGAGATTTCGGAAAAAAATCTTTCAAATTACAAATGCACGTTCACTCGTCGTCCAGTCGAAAGTGACCAGTAGGATAAAAATAAATCTAGCACTGATTACCGATGGGTAAATCCGTGAAATTATGTCACCAGCATGTTAATCAGTAAATCCGACGCGTCCTAAACTTCACCGCTACCGCCACAGCATCTGACGATTGACGCGAACCCGCGAACGCCATAACCTGCTCGATAATAATTTTATTCGATTTTCCTTTTTGTATGTGTGAGTGGTGCCAGATTATTATTTATTATTATTCAATATTTATAATTAAATTTTTACATATTAGACACATATTTATATATGTTTGTTAAGTATTAATAAAAGAAAATAATCAACTTTTAAAAAAATTGTTCATTTTATTTGGAGAATAATTTGGAGCCAGGGGGCCCCCACTCCTTTGTTGCCCCGAGGCCTCCCACCTCTAAATCCGGCCTTGCTTATTGACTACAACATAACAAGGCCAAGATCTTTTAATAGAACTTCTTTAGGTAAGAACCAGAAAATTATTATAAATTATGAAAGTATACTAATAAATAAGGCTCGGAACTTACTGTACACAAATTGTAGGAAATATACACTTCAAATAACCGAAATATGCATACAAATATGTAACTGAATATTTTTATAATAGGAATTAGTTTTTTTTTTTTTTTTTACTTCGAATTATTACATTTGAAATTAAGACCTTTTATTTATTTTTTTTTTGCTTGGTAATTTTTAAGTCTAAAACCATAATAATTTATGATCAATTTCATTTTCTTCGACTTCTTCTCCTACAATGAAAAAAGATTTAGTATTATAAAAAATGTAAAAATAATTACTTGTTTATCTGTAAAATTAAACATTTTCTGATATTATCTATCAAATTTAAAAGCATTATGTTGGTCAGCATATTTTTATAAATTGAAAACTAACGTTCCATGTCTACCAACGTTATAGGTACATATTTTAAGTATACCAACTCGTTTAATTTTAAATATTTAGATACAGAGACTTTGTTTTTAGATAACATTTTGGAAATTTATTCCATATTTTTGTTCAACAGTTTCATTTTTTGTTTTAACCGTTTTTCACTGTACGCAATTGTGTATTGCCGTGACCATTATATACATTACCTTTTTTTATTATATATATATATATAAATAGTACCTATTAATTTACAAATAAACAAGGCTATACACAGAAACAATTTTCTTGGTTGCCACGTAATGCGATGACTCGTTCTGTGATTCGGTACATTGAGGAGTATTAAGTATTTATCGACGTATGACAGTAAAAAAAAAAAGGTTAAGTTAACCCTTAGAATAAGTTAACTTTATATTAAACAAAACAATGAGTAAATAAGTTCTAAATAACAATTAAATTTAAAAAATCTGGCTTATATGCATTTGCCTATAAAACGGCAAAATATGTAATTAAAATGTTTGTATTTCAATCCAGTATATCTTTAAACAAAATTGCATTTTATTAAAATTATTGTTAAATAATATACAAATGCAACAAGTTCTGAACCCAATCAGTAAGCCTAGAAAAACAAATTTTGTATCAAATACAAAATATGTAAATTACATCTTCCTCACAGAATCTAGAATTTTTAAAATAAAATGTATTTACCACAAATATAATTTAATAAAGTACTAGTATTTTTATTATATAACATACGATATTAAGTGGATGGATCAGTAAAAGTAATTTATTTTAGCTGTTATAATTATTATTATTATTTAATTAAATGTAAAGTAAGTAAATAATAATTTTCAATTGTCTTTGGAAATCTTAACTCCCAAAATAAAAAAAATAGTGAGATAGTTGATATTTAGTTAGGCTTCAAGGACTGTAGCAAAAGAGGTAGCCACCGAGAGCATCAAATTTATTTAATTTTTATATTTCCTAGTATAACTAAGTATTACTCAGTAACTTACTCCCGATAATAATAAAGTTGAAAAAATATCAAAAACTTATAACAAATTAAAATCCTTGTTTCATATTTCTAGATCCACTTCTGCCAATCAATATTGAAGAGAGAAATTGAATATTGCAACAATTGTCAATAATGTTATGTAACATATATAGACATGGGTCATTGATTTGCGGATAAAAGAACAGTAAATAAAGTGCGTAATAATAAAGGTCATGTGTTTGTATACTAAAGATTGTAAAATAATATAGGGGATTATAAATATACTTTTGTTCAGGGGCGTCATTTCACCTTTTAAACTGAGGTGGCAAGACCTATCGGGTGGTAAGGAATACTTCCTGGTGAAGGGGATCCGAGGGATAAATATTAGGAAATGGTTACAAGTAATATTATAGTGGCTATTTATTTTTCATTAGCTCTGTCGGCTAATATAATTAAAACTAATATCTGTTAACAAACCCGCACAATTATGACATTTTTCAAATAAATAATGCAATTGCTTCAATAGTTTCAGTTATATTTTTACAATATTGATAAATGAGGTATACGATTTATACGTACACCTAACACAATTTGCTCTGCAGAAATTAATTTTTTGTTGGAATCCCTTGTTATAGACTAAAGGGTCACAATACTCTTGGTTGATAAATACACTATATTCATTATTATATTTATGTACGAATATTATAACATTAATCTAAAATATTAATTATTATTATTTTAGACTAATCATTTTATTATTTGTGTTACATCTCAGCTTAGATAATTATTATCTAAACTGAGATTTAACACAAATAAAATTGATTATAACGAAAGTGAATGTTTGAGAACATAAAATTTAATGATATAACCCCTCCAAAATTAAAATGTACAAATATTTTCGTTTTAATAACTCTACCTTTCCTTTAAAATTCAATTTAATCTAAGAAATCGTTATCTGTATCGACATTTCTAAATATTGAACAATTTGTACCACATATTCTGGACGTTCCGGTAATTGTACTCAAATAGTCAGGCGGACAGTCGACAGTGCGAGTTAGGTAGTGTAACGTCTACAATGACTGACAGCACAGTGAACAGCATGGCCACGATGTCTTCGACCGCTAGCTCGGATACCATGTCCGAAGTATCGGATTCGGGTACAGGAACATCCGGTAGAAGTTATAGCGACAGCCGAGAAGAAATGCATCAATTGGCAATTTCCTTAGGATTAGAATCGGCCGATGAATTGGCCAAGGAACGATTCAAAGTAGACAGAAAAAAACTTGAGGCTATGTTGCACTGTAAGTGTTTTTGTTCAAATATAACATGTATTTGAAATATTATTTTGAATTTAAATTCCAACTAATTCTAATCATATCTTATAAATGTTCGTATTTTGAGGGTATTCGTTTATCTAACCTTATATTTTTATTAAATTTATATTATCACAGCGGAGAAACCCAGATTTAAGATAATTTTGATTGTGTGTGGTATAAATAAAACAGATTTTCTCAATAAACTACAATAAATAAAATATTCATGAAGTTGTCTAGATGTCATTTTTCGTCTAGATGTTTCTTAATTTTTCATTTGTCGAGGGTTACTGCTGGGTAGCTACTCCTCTCACGATTACACCGTCAACTGTACTTTTTCAGCTCATATGCTTATTGTAACTACTATTACAGATTGTATATTTTCTAACTAATGTTAAAAAAAAAATGTTATTTAACTTTATATTATATAATCATTACTTGACCATGTGTAATGGTTTATAGCATTTGGTAATATATTTACTGATTTATTTAATACTATATTTAACGCGATGAACAATATTTTACAATTCAAAGAATCATGTGACTATTGCATATTAATGGCATAGGATATTAAAAGGATCTAGCAAAACCCTTTTACAGGAGGGAGGCAAACTTCATAAATGTATTGATTTAAATGTATGTATTATAAATAATAAATAACAAACATTTAAAAAAAAAAGGCCATGGGACAGCTGTTTAAGTATCTACAACCAAAATAAATTGATTCAAAATTGAACAATACCTGAATAAAATTGATATTCTATTAAAACCAATTACTCACTTGCATTTATTAAAAGAGATACCCATAGGCACAACTATATGAGCATTTGGAAAATAGGTTGCTTGAGCTTCAGGTTTTTTGTAACTTTTCAGTAACCCCCCCCCCCCCCCAACATCATTAAAACAATCATTAATCACCTATATTTAAATATAACTATTAAAATCATTAAGGAAATATTATTTTTTTAATTAAAATTGTATTTATAATGATCTTATAAATTATAAAATATATTATATATTCATCAAGATTATCAATAATATCCTCTCTTGATATGCAATAGTGAAAGATTACTGAAACAATCTTGTATCATAGGCGTCTTTTTCCAATTTATTAAGCGCTTGTAAAGTAGGTATCTCCTTTACATTTTTCTCAGAAAATTTTAATGAAATATTCTACTGTTTGTTTAGAATAATCATACATAACAAAACAGTTGCAAAATTGGCTTTATAATTTAGTTAATGTCACGGTGTAAATCAATGGTCTACAAACACAACTCATATTAAATATAAATTATATATTAATAAGTACATTAACACCTTTTTTAATTTAATTTTATTAAAATATATTTATATTTACAATCTGTTGTTTAAAACAATAAGAAAGTAATTAAGAAGTTAATAGATTTTTACAGCACATAAATAGTTTGTGGAAAAAATGGTTCACCAACACCTCAGAATTTATAGATCTATTTATAATTAATTACCTAGTATGGGAATATATAGAACGCTGAAAATGATATATGGATTAGACTACCTCTTGTCCTCTTTTGCCACTTTAAACATAGGATCTAACTGTATTGCACAATGGCGTGCAATAGTTATTTTACAGTTTTTAAATTCTTTGAAAAACATATACAATTAAAACAAAAATAGCATCACGAGATAAACAATATTATAAAATTCTTATTGATTATAGCATTTAGCATTAAAACTACAATGTTGTATTCCAAATTAATCAGTAGGAATGACAGTGAAAAAAAAGTATAATTTCAATTCTCATTTTTATTTGTATAACAAAATAGCTAAATATTTAAATGTGTTTAAATGGTTTTAGTGCATGTTACTAATCAATAATTATGTTGTTCCTTGTTTTATTTTAATGCAAAGTATATTATTTTTTAATGATTAATTGTACATTTACTTATTAAGGTTGTTAAGGACTCGAATTAATATCATTAGAATGTTTATTAAAATTTAAAGTATTTTCTTTACTTAATTTTATCATCATCGTCATCGTGTTATGAGTACATATTTTAATATTACAGATTTGTCTGTATTGTCGAAATTATTTTTTCGATTGGACGTATTTTGTTTATTATTTTATATTAAAAATTGAAAACAGATTTAAAATAATTAAACTGCTGTTTACGTTATTCAAAACTTGAAAAGATAAATTTCTACATGAAAAGATGAAAGTAAAAATATATTAAATTAAATATTTTAAATAATCCAGTAGAAAATTAAGTTAGTTCAAAATCAATAACACAATAAATACAATATTAAATAATAATGTTAACTATGGAAAATGTATAATGAATATTACAGACCATCGTAAATTATAACGTATACTTAATGTTTTTAATTAGTTCTATACGAGTATCGTTGATTATAATAGTGGTTCCCAAACTGTGCTCCGCGGAGCCCTTAGGGCTTCTTAATTGTTTCTCAAGGGCTTCGTTCGTTTTATAATAAAATATTTAATAATATAATTCTTGATATTTATTTTAAACGACGAGCACATTTTAACAAGCTCCGTCAAATCAGAAATAATTCACCGATACGTGTACAAACTGTAATAATATCCCGATAAAAAAATATAGTTGTTTAATTTTAGATAATACATATTCTCATTCCAGGTATTACCCGGCCAGGTATATTAAATATATTAAATATACATTTTATCAATTTGGATTTCCTCCTATATACAGGGCCGTATTAGCGCATTTGCACATATAGGCATTGTGTCCAGTGTTGGGCAAAATTTTATCTAGATAATTATTCGAATAAAAATTAATTCGACCAATTTTCATCTATGATTATTCGAATAAAAAATTATTGCTATACGACACTACAGTATTGACATGTAGCTATTAATGTATACAGAGTATTTCTGAAATGGTTGAGGAGTCTAATATACAAGTACTCTCTGGAGTTGTTAGATGAAGAATTTTTTTACTTTTTTTTTTTATCTTTAAAACCTGGGTCTAATTATCTTTAGAACATTATTTCGAGTCTAAAAATAAATACTTGTAAGATATTTCATGCAAATTTTTCACATGAATCGATATGTGACATCGCTTTTGGGCTTGTCGCGCGTTTTTCACGCTCGAGTCGCCAGGATCAGAAGATGTAGTGTGACTTATCGATTTGTATGAGAACTCTGCATGATAAATGTAGGTGAAATTGATTTGTTGTTCTTTAACATATCTAATTAATTAACATGGTTTTTATTGCATTACAAATAAATTTTGTTTAATTACGATTATTTCACATTTAAAACCGCGTTGATTAATTAAATATGTAAAATAAAAACAAATGAATCACACCTAGGATAATCTTCGTATGTGAACCCAAAACCTCTCTGCTCGAGTAAATCACATGTTAGTGATTGTAAATTAGAAAAAGTGTCAAAAATATCAGCAACATGAAATTTAAACTCGTGATATTTACCGTATCGAAATTGACTGCCGGCGCTAGGTTTTTCACTGTCCTGTACTAATTATAATATGCCGCCCTTAAATAATTTTTTTTTATAGTCGTCACAGGCAATCTAGTTTTTATCGCTGATAATTATCGTACATACGTTTTTGGGGAACTTAATAGTGATGTGATTCAGTTTACTGGAAACCATAAAGATAATTGCGAATCGTGAAAAGCAATAATGTTAGTGGCTAGCTCATATCATATTGTTTATTAATAGATACCTACTTATTTAATACTATATAAGCCGATAATATGATACAGTACCAGTTAAAATAATATAATATGCATTATTTTTCTTTTAGATAAGCAATTTAAAAAATAACTATCAACTTATGAGTAGGTACTTAATGAGTAATGGTGAAAAATAAATATTTTTATTAAAAAAAGTGTTGTCGCTCTATGCGTTTGCGTAGGTCGCTCATGCCTTCCTCCGGCATTGGAGATCGATATTTTACTACTGCGCTACGAAATCGCAATTAAAAATATATCATTTCCTAAGTTATTTAATATGTTATATATTAACTTTAAAGTTACATAACTTGAAAACTATGTCCGAGCGCCAAATTCTGATTTCACCATTGTCTTCAGCGTACTTAACTACATAAGTTTTAATAAAAAAAAATTGCAAAAAAAAAAAAGGTGTCCTGTAAAGTAGAAATATACCGATATTTGTTTTATTTAAAATATTTTAACAATTTTTTGAATAATAAAAAATTCACAATTGTGTAACTTAAAATACAATGTCAACTATTTTTTATAATATGTGACTGTTTTTATTTACCAACCATATGTTTACCAAAATAAAATAAACGAAAATTATTCAAATATCTATATTTGAAATTTAGTCGAATAATCATAATTGAATATTATTCGAATAAATTATAAAAAAAATCATTGGAATACATTTTTATTCCAATACATTATAAAAAAAAAATTATTCGAAAAAATATTATCTAAATAATCATCTAGATAAAATTTCATTTGAATAATGCCCAATTCTGATTGTGCCTAGGGCCTACAAACTTATGTGGCTATGATTTTTTTTTTTATTATTATTCTTATTATAAGTGGATTTATATAATCGGTATATGTTTGCACAAATAAAATATTATGTGTAAGAATTTTCATGGAATAATAATTATATTGCTCGTATTTTGTTTTCTCAAAGTAGTCATTATCGTAATTCACATATCAACTATTGAGTATAATTAATTATCTTCTCTATCAGTACTTGCAATTGAACACGAATTGCTCCAAGAAATAGATACCGAAAAATTAAATCATTTGCAAAAAAAGTGTCTTAAAAACGTTTTGTTTAAATTATATTTATGTAATATTATACATAATTGTAATTTATTATTTTATTTTAATTTATTTATTATTTTTGTCACAATTATTTTTTGTTTAACACTTAAATACAAGGAGTACAGATTTATGTTAAATGGTATAAAAAAAATTGTTTTTTCTGGTAATTGACAATTTAATTTTACAATAAAATTAATTGTTTTTAGGGTATTATTTTTTTAAATTGTTATCATATAAAAATTTAGTTTTGATTCTCATAGTTTAAATATTTTTGTTTTTAAAAGCTAACTCTGAGATTTAGCACTTCCTCTCCGAAAGAGAAGATTTCTTAATAATTTAAATATTGGACACTGCAGAGCCGTATTAACATTAAAAGCACTATGTCTTGGGGTTAGGGAACTAGGATCTAGTGATCCCCATACCGCTGACAACGCCAGTCAGCGGTATGGAGATCGCAAGGTGCAATGCAAGTTCTTGAGGTTTTCGAGTTATTTATTGAACATATCATGCAATCCTCATGACTATACTCCTGTTTCGATCGCACTCAATCTTTACCTTCATGAAGGGATTAATGGAATTTGATTCTTCCTCTCTACTCGCTTTGGTAAACTTTAAGGTTCCATTGAGAACAACCTGTACAACTTCCTTTACATATTACACACTTCAATAATAATCACTTCCAGACTGAATCAATTAGACGTCTTATATTTTATGTAAATGTTGATCTTATCTTCTTATAATTTATGCTTATATCTAAATGTTTTTTTATGTAAATTGTTGTTTCTTATAATCTAATTAATATTGTATCTAACCACAATGCTATACTTTTGCAATAAAGACTTTAGCCCGTACATGTATTTAATAAAAAAAAAAATACTTATTATTTTTATTCTAATATTATTTACTTGTGCGATTCATTCTTTATCTTACGGTGTTTTTTTATTTTAAACGTAACTAGTTTAATTTAGTAAACAGTGTATAACTAGTACACTGTACACTTTGTATATATTTTGTATAATTTACCAATTTTACCTCAAATTGTATAGCTAGTCGTCATCGCTGCAATATATGCAGGCCTATATGCGTATTTGTGGCTGATAATTTATTGCTATAAACAATGTAGGTTAATCAGCATTATTTTAAAAAAAAAAAAATTATCAAAAAGAAGTTATACTACTGGACATTATTATATTGATGGCTAAACTCAGTAACAATACCTTGTTCTAAAAAACATTTTCGAAACATCGGTACACGAATTCTTAAATCGGTAAAGTACCGGAAAATTCGTAACGAATGACCACCCTAGCCTACAATATTGTTAATTCAAATCTGCCTATTTACTTCATAAACACATGCAAATAAAACTTAATATTAAATATTTTTTGGGGCTTCACGAAAAAATACTGGTTAAAAAAAGCGGCGTGAATGAAAATTGCTGAATTATAAATAGTATATATAGTATTTATAATCAGTGGTAATACATAGGTACACCGGTTATTTTCAATAACTTGAACAGAGTGGTGGTAATGCGATAGCATTAGATAGGGGTTTTAATACATGATTTTGATGTTTATGTTTTTTTTTTTTTCGTTGTATCAAATCAAATCAACACATTCAATTCAACATTAAATTGTGTATTAAAATATTACTATTGTGTTTGTGTAATACAAATCTAGTTTTATTTTTGCAATTCAAATTAAATTACATTTTTAACAATTTTTTTTTTTTTTTTGAGTTGCTAATTTTGATGAAAGAGGAACTAAGGACCCAAAGCACCCTCCTTTTGTTACGCCAATTATGATACCATTGATGATATTTTGAATTATTAGATTTTTTCGACGATCTTTCACCATATTTCTATTTCCAATTGAAAATTGATCTAACAATAATTTAATCTACGTTTACATGTTAAATATACTTTTACTTAAAGTAAAAATTAAAAAAAGTTTGAAATTCCTAGGTCATGTGTGACACCATAGTCGGATGAATACAGGTTTGGGCGAATAATATTATTATATTTGAAGGGTACAGAGGAAAAACGGTAGTAGTTCATTTCTGTAAATTTTTTTGTGATCGTAGCCCGTCCTACTGGTCGAAATGTTTATAAAAAAAAGTGGTAAAACCAATACATTTTTAATTTAATAAGTTATTAATCTTATTTTATAGTTTATAAATTATTAAAAAATGTATGATACTAAAAAAAAAATTGTTAACAAATTCATTTTATTCTAATTTTTGTAAAATAGTTGATAAAGATAATATTTTATAATTTCATGATTTAAAATTATTCAAATAAGATTCTAATTAAAACAATTGGGTTAGGTAAACTAATGATTAAAGATGGATAAACTTTTATCATCATTGCGTCATTAGTTTTTGTTTTTGAGTTGTTTTTGAGTTGATTAGAAGGAATCTGTATACAGTGAAAAATCTTAATACCGGACACGGTTGTTTGCTGAAATGTTGCCAGCTATTGGTGTCTACTATTTAGAGGAAGACATTTGATTATTATTAAATTAGAATTATAAATTAAATTAAAATATAAATAAGAAAAATTTTATTTTCCCATTAATTAAATACTTACATGATAAAAATAAACATTTGTTAAGAAAAGTACGTTCATATTGGCATCACAAACAACTAAATGTTAATACGACAAAATAACTTTTAAATTTTCGTGATTTTTACACATTTTATACAAATTTGATCATTAAGGGCTAATAAAAAGAATTTGAGTAAACCGATCACCGATATTTATTAGTTACGATAAGTTTAATTTATTATAAACCTTTTATTAAATTTTCAAGAGTTTTCGGTCAACCAATTAAATTTTATAGATGTTTAAAAACAAAAATTTTATAAAAATCGAAAATTTAAATTATCTATAAATAAGGCAAAATATGTCAAAATACTTTGAAAACTTAACCATGTATAGAGAACGCCAATATAAAGATTTGGTGAGTATTTCAGGTTGTTGCGACTTTTGGTTTTTGAGTTAGAGCATTTTAAAAAAGTGATTTTACGTAAAGTTTTTTTCGATTTTTTTAAAAAGTATTGAAAAAGTTGGATTTTTGACTCGCCAAAGTACCATCTACATTCACTTTTCTTTCAGAAAAGTTGCTGTTTAAGCAAATCGAAGCATTTATACTGCCAAAAAAGATGTCGTCAGACACAAAAATAAAAAAAAAACACACATCATTGTATAACCAATAGATTCCATCACTCCGTTCAGAATCTAAAATAAAAATTTTCGTTATTTAGAGTGATCTATATTTAGAGGTTTTACTGTAAAAAAGTACTGTAAATGTACCCGTTTCCAAAAATCCTTTATTTCCTTAATTTGGAGGAGAAGAATTTGAAGTGAAGTTTTTTCAATTTATAAGTTTATAAATTTTTTCTGTCCAAAATAATATTAAACCGTAAATATTTATTTTAAATTTAATATGTATGAAAAAAAATTTATTTTCAGGTGATGGTGAAGATGGAATAACGGCTGTGAACTTTTTTCAAAAAGTAATTTTTCATAAAAATCTTATATACATTATTACTACCGGGGCTTGGATGTTTATGAAATTGCATTTTTTCTATTGATCCAATCTCATACGGACAGGGATAAAAATTTAATTCATGTTCTACTGAATTATATTTTCATATAACTATTTGCATATTTTATGATTTTTTATTTTAAATGCATATTTTTGGGATTTTAAGAATTAAATGTATATTTCAGTACATGTTCGAACTTTTTTAATAGTTATTTATATTAATGGGTGGATATATAATTGTGTTAGTCCTAAATATATTTAAATTCATGTTTCATAAAATAAAAAATACATGGTATCGCAGTATAATGCTAATATTGTCAATTAGTATTTAAAATTAAAAAAATACAAAAATAACAACAAAAAATAATTAAATTTTTAATACAAAAGGAAAAATTTGTGAGCTTTAGTATTTTTTAGTTGTTATGCATATTTTGAAAAAATAATTTATGTATAAATATATTACAGTTATTTTAATTGCATAAAAATCCTATCCTTAATTATTACATACATTAGGATTTATTTTGTCTTCTCTTCTTCTTCTTCTGCCTCGCCTTCCTTCCAACTATTTGGGGTCGGCCACCCTTGTACTACACCTTAATCACATCTCCTCTGCACACACCGACAGCCCTCATGTCATTCTCCATAGTCTCCAACCATCTCTTTTTTGGTCTTCCTCTTCCTCTTCTTCTTTTCCCTTCAATGTCTATCTTCATAACTACTCTTACTGCATTCGTTTCCTCTCGCCTCATCACATGCCCAAACCATCTCAGCCTATTTTCTCTCATCTTGTCCACAATTGGCGCTACACCAACACTACCTCTCATGTATTCGTTCCTAATTCTATCTTCTCTTGTCACTCCATTGAATCATCTAAGCATTCTTATTTCCGCGACACTCATACTTTGTTCTATTTTCCTGTTAACCGTCCAACACTCTGAAC